>DWJZ01002405.1:0-19576 GCA_018249125.1 Asbolis capucinus
GGCCCATTAGTTTCAGGCCAATTCGCTTTAAAGAAGGAAAACTTTCCTCTTTATAAAATTTTATTCATTGCAGTCTGAACATGAAAGGTGAAGTAGAGTTATTTAAAAATACGTAAAAAATATTTTAATATTAACCATACTAAGATATAAGGAGTACGCTAGAATTTCTAACATCGACAAGGTGAGATTACTATCTCTCAAGTACACGAGTTTTATTTTATTTGTGTTTTGTTATATTTTATTATGAACTTCCGCAACAATAAGGTTTTTTCAGGGTCAGTAGCCATGGTGTTGTATACGTTAGAATGATGCAGCAGATAAAAAATAAACACACACATACCACGAAAATTATGTGACGCCGATGCCAACATACCACAAATAAGACTAGTAGACCGAGAACTAACGATTATGGTACATGAATATCTGCCCGGTCGGGAACTGAACCCAGGACTTTCGAGACTTCGATACCAACCTCACTAAAAGGACATAAGATTGTCGACTGGCATAGAATATTTTTAGTATTAAGTCAGTCTTTTGTACCACAATCTTTTGGCATAATAATATTATAAAGAGGAAAGATTTGATGTTTGAGAAGAATAGGCTCCGAAACTACTGGGCCGAATTGAAAAATTCTTTTACTATCAGAATCCTTTATCCCTAATTTACTGTAAAATATTTTTAAAAACGTTAGGGGCCCTTATAAAACTGCGATAATGTAACCGTATGTATTGACTAGTTGACTATTATTTTTAAAATTGACCATGTCTGTAATGTTTGTTTGTTTGTTCTGATCAAATATTGGTCAAATATATGGTAGCTTTATTAGTCCTGGTAGTACTTCCTATTAAGTACTAGTACTTTCTATTAAGAAGCTAGGTTGGGCCTATTGCTTTAGTTTCGATGAAAAGGCATTTTTATCTTAAGCATGACCTGATGCAACGTTCAGGATTGGCTCCTGACATAAGGAACTCCTCATCGGTGAACAGCACAGTTACTTTGTTTACTTGAACACATATATACAGGCATGCACACACACATACACTTTCACACACACGTACACAGCTTTGCAAAACATAACATTAACGTTCATAATATCTCTCTCTATATATGAGTTTATATTTATATGTTTAATCTTTTAAGTACTTATGTATTTTTATGTATGTATTATAAGGATCAAGATTATAAATTTCCTTATACCAAACTATCAATTTATCTGAGTGCGATTTAAAAGCGTCTATAGTGTTCAATTTAACAACTACAATGAAAATAATGGCAATCCCAAATCAATCTCACTTAGAATTCTATTGGAATGTGGTTAACGAAATATATTTCTTAACTGCGACAAACTCAGGCGACTACCGTCTTTAAAGAAGAGGAAAAAGAGTCTAAAATTGCGTAATAGTTAAAGCGGAAACAATTTGCGTGAACACTGCACTGCAATACTTTTTTCCTGATTAATGGTTTCATCAGATAGTCGTGTCAAAGTTACCGAAGGTGTTACTCGTAAGATTTAATCAAAACCCTGATTAACATCAGTGCGGGAATAATGACGTTTTTGAAAGAAGCAGCAGTTAACATAAGCTCTTTTGATTCTAGGCATCAAAACAAAATGCTTACGGGATGGAGACTGGTGCTTTCGAAATGTGAGTATTTTTGAATTTCTGCTTAAGTGCTATTTAAAGTGAAGAAATGTTTATTGTCATAGAAAGTTAAGTTAATTTATTGTCATAGATAAATTATTAGTACATTAAATATAAGATTTTATAAAATTGAAATACTTTTATCAAATATAAAAACGTTATTTTAAATGAGAAATGGTTATACGATATCTATTGTTACTTGAAAAATATTTAAAATCTTAAAACTAAAAAAATAATTAGTACGCTAAATAAAAGATTTTGTAAAATTGAAATACTTTTATTAAATCTTAAAACATTTATTTTTTTATTGTGAAATGGTCAAATAATGTTACTCAAAAAGAAAAATAGTTTTCTGTAACTAAAAATAACAAGATTTTTTTAAAATTAATTATATTGAAATACCTATACTAAATGTCAAAACATTAATGTTACCTAAAAAAGTAAAATAATTAGTACACTAAATATTTTAATAATTACACTTGTTGAAAATACCCAAATAACCAAACAAGCGTGACAAAAAATTATAATAATATCTTCCCTTTTGAATATTTCAAAATATTTAACATATACATATGTACATAGTTTGATTTTCTTTGAATTTTTCTTCTCTTGACTTATTTTGTAAAAAAAATGGTGTGTCAAAGTAATATTTTAAAAGTTGATTAATTATTATTTATTTTCTTATTTTTATAAATCTCGTATTATGTATTAAAAACATGTAACAGCCAATTGATGAGTTAAAAATGTAATGTAGTGACAACAAAATAAAGTTCAGTTTTATAAAAATATAAATGAAAATCTTGATATTATGAAGTTATGTTTCCAATTCCGATATCAAAATTGTTGTATATGTTTTCTTTTTTAGACAATTAAAGAATATCTGACATGATGAAAGAAATTCGGATGTCGTTTTTAGGTTAAAATATTTTCGCCAAACTAAAGAAAACTTGTATAATGCAAACTTAATTTTTATTTTGTTCTTATTTTTTAGTAGATATTTTAATGTAGTTTAATGTTTTCTATTTTTAATATTCCTTTCATAACTTTAAGCAAAAACTTACAAAGTGGTAGCCTAATGATGTAAACGTAAGTCGTTAGAACGAGAAATCCTGAGTACGAATTCTTACTTCTTATTTTTGAAGTTAAAAGTATTAAAAGTTAATTATTAATTGCTGCGATGAAGGAAAAAAACGTAGTGTTTAAACAGTTCTCGGAGGTGTGTGAAGTCTACCAGTAATAAAACAATGTAATTATGAATTAAAAATTAAAAACTACTCAATTAAGTGAAACAATTATTCATACACTTTATCTGAAGTGTTTTTAATATCTTGTTTGTATAACAACTGCGGTAGTTTTATTCTGGAGTAGTCTATTGACGATGTATAATTTTTATCATTTAGTGTTTACTATCAAGAGCTACCGCCTAACGTAAGAAATACACTAACTAAGTACTTCGAATATTGTTACTGACAGACAGCAGAAGCATTAAATAATTTTTGCATTATTTTTCAGTGAGGCGTTTGTTTCTATAAAACAATAAATAGTGCTAAGATAAAATAAAAATAAGTAAAGAAATAAATGGTTTCACAGTTATAGCTGTTTGCATTTAGTGTCTAAAATAATTTAATAAAACAATTTTAATTGTTTCGATTTCTACAGTAACATACCGATATCTGCTGGGTATTAAGATAAAATTCTAATAATATTAGAAATGTGAATCTACATAGATAATATAAAAAAACTTTATTGTCCAAGAATTTGTTTTTCCATGTCTATCCAAAACACTGTCGTCCAGAAAAGCGCGTTGGGCAGGTGAATAACACATACATCACATTACAACTAATGATAATATATAATAATATTAAAGCGGTGATAGCCTAGTGGTTAAGAATTCGGCCTCCTATTTGGAAGGTTGGGGGTCGAATCCCAGGGCGCGCACTTCTGACTTTTCGGAGTTATGTGCGTTTTAAGCATTTAAATGTCACTCGCTGTAACGGTGAAGGAAACATCGTGAAGAAACCTGTATGCCGGGGAGCTTGCAAAACTCAAAGGTGTATGAAATCTGCCAATCTGCACTTGGCCAGCGTGGTGAACTATGACCTTACCCTCTTATTCAAAGAGAAACTCGTGCTCAATAGTGGGCCGTGATGGGTTGAGATGATGAACACCTTTGTTTGATGCCAGTTAAAACATATAAATATTTAATCCAAAAGTAAAAGATGTTATTGATAAAGTTAGTGTATTAAAAATATAATGTTCACGAGAGTTTGGTTTGCAAAACCACAAACTGGTTTACATAAAATTGGAATCGCACTCTAGTTTGAATTATACAATAGGTTCGTGTTGCCAACTGTCTACTGGTGTACACTGTTTTGCCTCATAAATACCTAGTTAGAAATTTTGTTTCGTTTCCAAAAACTATGCTCGGGACGTACTACATAAATGAACGCGAAGCAATGTAGCTAGTGCATACAGAAACTAGGACACGGTAACTGATGTACCGAATATTAGTCGACTTTATGATTTTGAAAATATACACTTTTATACAAGCAGTATAAATAGTACACAATGATCAAAAACAAAAATTTTGTATGGTTATCGAACTCGCGACCTCCTCTATAACTGTCAGGTTTTCGTAACCGCTAGAAAAATAGACCAACAATTTTATATTAATCTGAAAAAATTATAAAAGAAATGAGTTCTTAATTTGAATTTAGCGCTCACACACAAAATATTACTACAAATTCCACTTAGCACACTGACACGTAACACCAGTTACGTCATTTGATATAATGAAAACAGCATAGAAGCCATAATAGCCAGCATAGAAGCTATATACGAATACGTGAAACAAAAACTTTTACCACTTTCGAAAATTACGAATATGTAGGACTATGCATAGACATTGGCAAGGCATACGTGATTAGCCAAAGTCAAAAAAATCACGGATCAAAATGAAACGTACATACTTACAAACAAATATACTTTTATTTGGCCCTTAATTGTTTATTCCATATAGAAGTATGAAGTGTAGTAATTATTTTGAAAGGAAAAACAAATGTTTCCGGTTACGTATAGATGCATTAAGGAGACTTGATATGGCTTAAACTTTTATTGTC
Organism: Asbolis capucinus; assembly: GCA_018249125.1. NCBI lineage: Eukaryota > Metazoa > Arthropoda > Insecta > Lepidoptera > Hesperiidae > Asbolis > Asbolis capucinus. The sequence continues at coordinate 4,760 of DWJZ01002405.1, forward strand.
AAATATTTGTAAAAATATCTTGATTTTCCTGATAATGAACACCAGCTTTGTATATGACAAGTTACCAAGTTAATGAAATTCCGTCACAAAAGTTGGGCCTAGTTTTGTCAATGTGTTAGCACAGTTAAAGTTTCCAGGATGATGGAGTGCAGAAAGCTACTATTATTAATTAAAAATGCGCTGGAAATACATTGCATTATAAAAAATAAAAACACTAATTACAAACACTTCCACGCATTTTAAATTTCAGTACTGTCAATGACAATTTATTTTTAAATGAAATTACGGTTTAATCTGAACCGCAGACAAGATCTTTAGTAATGATAGTTCCTGCAAGTAAAATGTTAAAAACTTGCGGGTCTATAATAAGTGTCTCAATACGTCAAGCGGACCTCATAGAAGCAGGTGGTCTAGTCCCCGGCCCGCTATAAATCTGGCGGCAATATGAAGCGGCACGCTCTCACAATAACCTCTCACTGCCCACAGATAATAATAAAAATATACATTATAACTGCTGACACTTTTAATATAAAAACTGAACAATACATTACTGTTACTAATTGTTAACTCTAACACTCAGGAATCTTTCAATGTTAAAATGTAAACAGTAATTGTAAACATTCGAATTTATTTAATACCCGGGTTCGAGTCCCACAGATATTTAGTGGACGAAATCTGACTACGAATGTCAATGTTGGAAGTTTTTAAATCCAAAGGCCTCCAACAAAACCTATCGACTTCCATTTTGACGACAACGGAGTTGACGTGTTTAGGTGTTTTCTGAAACACGGAAACGGTTCAGGTAAGTTGCAAGTGGTCACCCATTCACTTTCCTCGTGCGCTCGTTGTTGCTTTACTTGGCCGGTCACAATTGACAAGGCAAAGATGACGTGTATACTCATCGATCAAGAATATACTAGATATCGCTGTCCCAAGATATTTCATACAAAATATTGTCCATTTGAATATACATACATATGTACATTTATACATCTTCATTGAACCAACAAACTAAGAAATAATTTTAAAATGATTCTTCGTTCAAGCTAATTACGTCCATTGTACTTGGTTGGTTGAAATAACAAAAAATAATAATTTGAATACATATTGCGGTGCTGTGGAACGTGTTTATGTGGTGGCTGTTTGAAACGTGGCCTTAGCCGTAAGCAAAACATCAGCCCACATTTCAAGTGAGTTGATATGTGTAGAATCATATTTTCGTCACTAACCCGCCATCTTATTCTATTACTGGTCTGGACCTTTCGCGGTAATATCAGATCATCTAAAGCTTTGATTTAATCTAGATATAGAGATAGGAATCTCAGCTTACCCTAAATTAATATGCGTAAATAATATTCTTCATCGTTCCGTTTAATATAGATGAAAATGAGCAAAACCGGGGAGCCTGGGCAACCCGGGCTCGTGTATTGATATTGGTGAAACAGAACAGGTTCACAGATTACCATAATTTGGTTGGTTGCATTTGAATAATGAGGACGTGTTCCCGCGACCCCGGCCTCCCCGCGTCCTTCGGATAACTATCCATTCAAATCTGCTGCCACCGGCTCGGGAAATCTATATCATAACTGCTAATGCTTGTGACTGTTTCATTTTACTGCTACATACTAACATCAAGTTCAGCCAACTCATTTCAATTTACGTATTTTATTCTTGCAATATTAAAATTTACTTTTAAAGTTTTTTAGAGTCTTTTTCTTTTTTAATACTTTGTTGTTAGGGTTTAGTATAATAAATATGGCCTATTCATACATTTCTATTGCAAAGTTTTATTTCTTAAACGTAGGTAAGTGTAACGTAGTAAGGTGCCGGAAATTTCTTTTGAGGAAAGGCAGATAACTTTTGAAGTAATTCCATTAAATTTGTTTATTATTTTCTTCTGCTTACAAAAAGCATAGAATAAAAGAAAAGGATACAACAAAATATTTTGCGGAACTGACACACACGTGGCCAACTTTGTGGTTATTCCTTAAGCACTTATACATATAAGGTCTAAATATCTTATTTGTAGTACAACGCGGAATTATCGATCTAATAAAACGTAACTATAACATTTTCAACATGAAGTTATTTGTACAATTTGAATTGGAATAGAAATTTATTGCAAAAGGCGGACTGCATGAAAAATAAACAGGTCAAGACCAACCGCGTATACGGAGAGGTATCGGGAAGTGGGTCGTATTGATTCCTCTGGTAAACAAATCTGTAAAATTTACAGTATTTTGATATGCTTTTACTGGGTTTCAGTTTGTAATATCTAACAACTTGGATTTTACCAACTTCTATATAATATATAGAGTTATACTCTCACGTAAAGGTTTAGCTGATGAGAGTAGATGAAAGTACAAGAATACTGGCGGAGGGAACAAGATCAGATATTATACATGGCTGAAGCAGCCTAGCAGAAAAGTGACACTAACAGGTCTCGTGCACGACAACGACATACCGAGACGAAGATCAGAACAAGCATGACTAATGAACGGGGCGAAAGAGCAAAGTTCCCCAACTGCCTAAGTAAAAACATCTTATATTTTTCCTGAAAACTAAATAATAACCGGCTATCCGACCGCAATCATAGTCGGCGACTAATGGGCAATAAGCGCCCACTATCCAACTTGTTACATCTTGTGTTCTTCTCAATTTTATTTACTTAATTTACATTATAAACTGTGTAACGTACATTTCTCATACATTTTATTAACCACAATACTTTATTCATATTTTTTACATACTTTATAATCAGTCTTACATATTTCAAAATGTCAAACAAAGCAACCTTTCTTTTGGTAACCAATTTAAAAATTTACTAGTGGGCCGATTAGTCGGCCTCTTCTTAACTGACTCATCGGTTACTCGGCTAAAGATCACACAACTTTTACGGTATAAAAAATGACATAAAACTTTCTTTGATTCCAAATTTCCAATGTTCATATATTTATTTTTGTACAGTCGGAAATTTAATGCGGCTAGAGTAATTTTCCGCGAGCAGAGAGCGGAAATTACCACATAGTGAAGTGACGTGTTCGACAAACGTCACGTAGCCGGATGCGAGCGCGCAGATCCTTATATCCAATTTCCGGGAGTTTTTGTTGGAAATGAGAATTAGCTGACGTGACGTGACGGAAGGCTAAATATCAATGTTGATGCTATCGACAATCAACCATCGACAATCACCGGCAAATCGATTTACGATTAACGAGAAACGATTGGCTCGCTTCTACTGAATCAATATACTTCGTTCGCGGGAAGCCCAACTGTGTGTACGTACACAATATGTAGATAGTCGTCGCAGTCTAGCGCAATTTAATGGCAATTAAAATAATACAGTGCCCCACCTGTTAGTAATATTGTTGAAAACCAAATGAAAACACATTTTATAGTTTTAGAAATGATCTTAATTTTGAAATCAAATCAAATTATTGAATAAATAAATAATAATTGGCAAAATACACTATAGCATTTAAAAGCCGATTACGTAATCCTGAAGTATATTAAATTCAAACTATAATAATTCATTTAATTGAGTTGTTTTTCAATACACTTACAAACATCAAATATTTTGAATTTACCACCGCCTGAGAAATTCGCAATAGTTACAAGCAGGGATATTAATCCGAAATTATCGAATATCCGAAACAAAAATATAGTCGTAACCATATCCGTTAAGAAAGTTTCGAATAGTTTAGGGCGGAGTCAAAATAAAATACATATGCTACGCGAGGTTTCGCCGTTACGCGTGTTTGTTAATTCTAGTCATATATAACTTAATCTAATCCATAATTAGTATTTTTTTATTTACGAATCGACACTATCCGAAACTAAAGGAGCATCTGAAATAACTACACATACGTAACTGTATTCGAAACTGATATACATAATAGTATTCCTATAGATGTGCGTATCTAGATCCGTGACATTCCTTGTTAAAAGTCCCACATGTATTATAGATGCAATGTACATTTCTGTTACCGCCATTGGCGCTCATAGCTGGGCTTACGTTGATCCGAAGGGATTGAATGAGCTAAGCAAGTGATGTAGCCGACGTGGTTTGGATGTTAGCGGCGAGAAATTTCTTAAGCACTTTCGCTTTACGGCGTGTTAAGTCTTTAATCCTGGTATAGTGGACCCGCGATAATCCGGACCCTGTCTGTACCCCGACCCCTAGTAATCCGACACGCCTATCACTATTGATTTTATATAAAAAAATCAGTAATAATAGAAATCTAGTATCCAATAAAACCGACAGTTTCTCATCGTAGCTAATAAATCTCTACAATTTAAAGGTCTTTATGTTTTCATCTGTAATCTCTATACCGATTATATGCCCATATAATAACATCGACATCAATCTATTTTTCTAAAAACGTGTCCATAGTCAATCGATTCTATATCGCAAACACCCTTCATCGTAGTTCTAACATCCCAGAAATTCACTACCACAGAAGCACTTCCTGGAGCCTCATCCAAAAAATAAATAAAATCTATTATGAAGTAATTATTCATCCTACTATGCGAATATAAAAATAATCGGGGATACTCTGATTAATTAAATGACTCACACATTTCAATGATAACTTTCAACACAGATTTTTGCGCTTAAAATTTTTATCTCGATTTTCCGGTATCGCGATATTACTCCGAGATATCGGAACATGAGCGAGTGTAAAGCAAACAGCGGCGTAATGGCCCTTCTGATGGTGGGAACTACTGTCAACGTTATAATGATATTTCGTCCCCTTGAACTCGTTGACAAACTTGATTTTTTATTTAATATTTGAGGCGAGATTTGGCCGTGGAGAGGGTCGCTGTCACTCGCGGAGTCAGCGAGGCGGAGGTAACGAACCCGCAGCTTACTCCTTCTCGCTTCGCTCTGAGGGCGCACTTCGCTCATAAATATTCCACATCGTAACTTACAATTATTTTTAAATCTGTCACAGATAAAAAATGTCACATTTTTTTGTACCACACTTCATCGCAGTGTTCTAAAGGTAAATCAAAATTTTAATGAATGTTCTAAGAACGTCACGGGTTTAATTAAATCTCCATACTTTAAGTAGCATTTTTAAACACACTTATAATTAAATTGAATACACGTGAATAATTTTGAAACTACGACCATGACGGAAAGGTGCCCTAATAAAGACGAGAAAAAAACAACGAAAATTACTGCTAATATTATAAATGTTTGTATTTCCTTCACACTAACCGTTGGACAGATTAAGATGAAACTTGGCACACAGAGATTACTTTTTTTAACATATGACGGTGGTGAAAAACTTTGTTGAGACATATGTCCACAAGCATCTCACAGCATCGTTCAGACCCCGCCTGTACTGACACTAGCGGTTTTTTGAAAGCCACAATACTTCTCAGAATGGGTTTTCGAATGAGCTCTGGCTCTCTTACTCCTCCTCATGCATTTTTAATTTGCATTGCCGTTTCCAAGTAGTTCTACGATTCGTAGTAATCATAAAATACATATATAGGCCTAATAGCTACTGGCAAATGTACAAAAGTGTTTAAAGATCTATTCATAATTTAAATATTTTCGTTATAACTGACTCATTAAGGTAACATAAAGAATTCTCAATAATCTTAAATACCTTACTACTAAAAACAAAACGTGCACTATGTATTGTTATATAAGTGAGTGTACTATAAAGGTAGCAAATAAAGGCGAGTTGTGTTGATACCGGGTTGGATCAGGTCGGCTGGTTAATGCGCTGAGGGTAGGAAAAGTTTCAGGTAAGCGTCTTCTTTGAAACGTGAGCGGACTTGGAAATGTTGAGTAGCCCTGGCGTGTGCGCTAGTCTAAACATTGCTTATACTAACGCCAAGGATTTTTTTTTACTACACATGTACCGTGTCTATTATTGCCGAATTGAGTTTTATTTGGTAAATTTTAGAAGATTTTAAATTTAACGTGAATTGTGCACTAATAATAAATAACAGTTTATATTAGATCTTGAAAGAATTTTCCAAATAGGAGTCTTAAATTTCAATCGCACGTTGATGAAGTTAAATATCGAGTCAGTAAAGTTGAGGCATAAGAAATAGATATATGTTTTTTTAATTAATTTATCTCGTTGGAATTATTTCAATTTAATTACTATTTGGTACGAGAACGTAAGCAAACCAACGACCAAACGAAAGATAAAATCAAACCAATAAGGAATTCACGTTCATTTCAATCCAATATACTGGCCCTGATTTGTTTCTGAAGTAACAGAAAGACTTAGATCGCTTAATATTCAAGTTATCCGAGAGCCCAAATCAAAGTTTAAACGTGACGAAAAAATCAAAGAACTACGTAGCCTTTGTATATTAGGTGCGCGGCGCAACTCGCTGTCATGGGACCTGCTCGAGATGAAAATATAATAATAGAGGCGCATCAAACGTGATGTTATTAAGGGGTTCCGTGACCAGAGTGACGATGGAGACGATGGAGACGGGCGGAGGGGACGGCGGAGGGGACGGGGGGCACGGCGCGCACGCACCACGCACCACGCACCACGCGTGCATCGAATACCAACCCATTTACATGCAAAACTGCTCACTAAATTCCACGCGGCATTCCGCATATAGTGCCCTCTATAAATCCGTTGAGGTAACAGGACATGTACAAAGACCAGATTTCATACTTGCCGCTGACACAACTTGTCTGTGGTTTGGCTTCAAACTACACATAAGAGTATTAATTTTTGTGATATCTTAATTAGATAAATGTAATCAAAAACTATCAGAACGTACAAAATTTAATTATTTACTATATCAATATACATTACTGAATAAAGGTCTAATGGTTGTCGTACAACTAAATATAAAAATAATATCACCTATACTCGATGCTAATTCGATATGACATTTTACCCATACAACAGAGTATAGCCAAGCCGCGTTATTCTGCGTGCATCCCGAGCAGGAGATTGACTGCGGCTTAAGATGGATGAATCTCCTTAATTCAATAACGTGCAAGCCGTGACATAGCAAGTTTCTGGAGATTTTTATTATAGTTTCGTTCAATATTTGTTATGATTAGACGTGCATTGTCGCACGATGACAATAAAAAATATATTATTTTTAACAGACGTAACAAATAATTATCAATTCGAATGTGTTTTGATTAGTTCTCATATGATTTAAATAGGTGTAAGGATTTTGATGATTCTTTTTTTATTCAGAAGATTGTGCTTGTTGGTTACCTGGTAGTTTTTTGTTCTCCCCTGTAAGAAACTACAAATTAGAACGACATCTGACGGGTAGTTTTGAGTTACCTCTAACAATGCATATTAACTTCGACTACGTTGATAATGTTCTCAGATTATTACAAGTTGATGTAAACTGAAGACTGTTTTTAAACATATTATTATACCTAGTACCGGAATACTTAGAGATTTGTCATGTTGTAAAAAGACACAGAATACTATAACGGAGATAAAGTTTGATCCAAATAACCCTGGAACTATATATCTACGATCGTTCAGTTTCTTCAGTTGGCCGTAAACAGAAAAATACTTTTATTTGTTGTAGAAGCAGCGGCCGTCGGCTAATCAAGGAGTTGGCCGGGGCTGGCGCCGCTAACGAACAGGTGTACCTATAAATACTTTCCGGGGATTGCTTCAGGCTTTAATCAGCGCAACGGCACCACTTTACCGCTTTTCATTGACTCCCAACTGACCCGCCGGCAACGATTGGAAACCTACTCCGGCAAAATGCTCTCCAAGATATTTCACTTCTATTTACGAGTCACCCGTGCTCCCTTAAAATTCAACGCGATTTATAACGTAGGAAGACAATTTGAAAAAGTTTACTTCAGATATTTCGCGTGTTTTTGATAAAAATATGTTGCTTTTGCAATGTTGGGATATGTAGAAATAGCACGGGAAAGCTTTACAAACACAGGGTTGATTAAGACTGAAACTAAATAATAAACGAACGAGACTATTCCCCGCACGTCACGGCCCGCGCCGTGCCGCCCCGCGCCGCGCCGTGCCGCCCCGCGCCGCGCCGTGCCGCACGCGCTTTGTACCAAACTTTGGCTGGATCGAATTAAAAATGAATGTCATGTGCAGACACCTAGGGCTGGCACTATCTAGTCATAAGTGTTCGCCGCTGTATGTTAGGTTGTTTATGCTATAGTGGGCAAACAAACAGATATATCTCCTTGTGGTTAGTATTAACGCCACCCTAGCACACTTGCAATACCAGACAGGATTGCCAATGAGTTGCTGGGCAAACAGGAAGTGGTAGACCCACGCACTGCAACATCCGAAAGATAGAAAGAAGGCTGATGAAGTAATAGGGTTGAATAATATTGAAATATAATATTAAATTATTACCAAAATATTGGATTAAAATAAATAGATTGTTTTACACGAGGCGTTATTTTATCTTTATAGCTTACAGAATCATAATATTTGCAGTTCAATACGATTATTAATATTTTGTCCTATTTTTACCAGAAGCTATAGAACATATTATGTGGATTAAAATAGAAGTAGAAAATATTTTAAGTGGTAATAAAAAAAGTATTTGATCCCAATATCTTAAAAATATTTTGAATTGTGTAAATTAATTCTTAATCGTATTGATAACTTGTGAACTGAGTACTTTTAACCATTATTTCTGGAATTAATTCTGCCATGATTCTTTTATAATATCACAATAACATGACGAATAACTTTACTATTACCTTAACTAGATAGTATTATCAGCAATATTGTTACGACATACTTATTACAGTTTAAATGCAACACCTATTTCGCGAACTGAAAAGAGGCAACCCTGCGAATGCCTCTAAATGTAACATTCTTCCCGTGATTTTGAATATGGCGCCGGGATCCGTTAATTGGGAGCGCGGTGTATCCCGGGACTCGCCAACAAATCGACAACTTGCACTATTCCCTTGCTAATTAAAATTTCCAATTGATACTCCACTTAATGTCATTTACCAGCGCCGCTCTCGCTTTCATATAAATGTCAATTTCATATTAATGAAGAAATTGGAGGCAAAAAGTGAAGGACACTTTTCAAATATACCTGATTCTAACTGATTCTAACATGTATTTCCAGCAAAGAATTAACTTTGAAAGCGCATATCGTTGCAAAGATCTTCGCAAATATTCCGGTCTTTTTAATATTCATTATCCTGCTGATACTATAAATGTGAAAGTCTGAGAACATCTTTGGATATTATTTGGATGTTTGAATATTTACTTTCTCTTTACGTGTCAACAGTTAAAGCATATCCTGTAAATGAACATATCATAATTTTTATATATAATTATATGAATATATAAATTCCGAGTCTAGTATCCCTGTACACATTCATATGTTTGTAATGAAATCAGTGGTATAACGGGTTTGAATACAATATGGACCGCACACAACAAGTCCTGGATTATAACATTACATCCTAACATCCCGAAAATAGATGCCCTAGGGATGTATCAACAAAAATATCAGCACCTACTAAAATTGTAAATGCAAAAATTTATGAGGAATAATGGACAGATGGACGGACGGATATTTTGGTGCTGATATAGGCGAAAACTACTAAACGAATCTGAGTGAAATTTGGCACAGAGATAGATTAGAGAGTGTCTGTAGCCTATGGAGGCTACTCTTTACATGACTCGGGCCAAGGCCATGGGCAGAGAATAATAAGATACAGAAACTAAAGGTAGTTCCTAATTTTAACCATACAAACCTTGCCAAGTTAGTTGCCGATGTATCCATGTTTGTAACATTGGTAAAACAGTAGTACAAAGTTTTCAATGTGTCAGCGCAGTCGGTGGCCGGTAACAGAGCGCCGCCTCCCAGCAGCAGTTCATCGTCGCGACCTGGGAACTCGCTGCATGTTACTCCTAATTAAAACTTCCAATTGCACTATCTACTATTTTTCTTTAGTTTATAATTTAATTTCAGTCGCGTGCTGGTTTGATTTTGTGAAAGGTGGATGCTTTGCTTGGTGTGTATTAATGAATAGAGGGCAATTATTTATTTTTAATTAGAGTTCGCCCGCGGCTTTATTTGTATGTTCCTATTTCAGCACAGGGGAAATCCTCCTCCCGCCAGGCGAGGTGAGACGCCTGGGGAGCGGCCGAGCTCCAATACATGTTGGTCAGAACTTTTATATATGCTAACGATCTAGAAAACTCCGATAGTGTGATTCAGGTTTGCTCTGACGTCATCGTGTGACGTGTTACGTCCCCACAATATGTTGATAAATTCAAATTATAATCAATTTCTAGGCCGAATTTTTTCAGATTCGTTCAGACCGATCCTCACAAACTTTGACAATTATTATAAGCAGGATTTTCATTCCCGTGACTGCTACGCTCAGAGTTGTTAATGGTTACTTCAGTTGATTTCTTAGTACAGATTCTGTCTAGATGTACATATGTCTAGTCGAGCGAGTGCAGTAGTTAGTTATTCAGTGTCTAGTCACTCACCACTAGCTACTAAACTAAATCTCCATAACTATTTGTATGTACGATAAATATTGCACTTATTTTTTTAATATTTTCAAAAACTATACAAAGACAAAACGAAATGAAAATGGGTTCTGATCATTCGTTTCTTTGGATAAAAAAAAATGTTAAGTGCAACTTAATGATAATGCTTTTAATATTGTATCAACGCATCAGAGGTGCCTTTAAGAAATCTGGTGGCTTGTCTGCTCGTTTTTTGGCTATTGAACCAAATAAATATATACAAAGATTAAGAAACGAAAGCAAATATATACATACAATATTAAAGTTACGTTATCGGAGGAAAGATCTTTTACAGTAACTAGGAGTACATCCAAAGCTAAAAGTGTATCGGAAATGAATACAAATAAATCAGAAATAGCAATTGTAAAGTTTAGAAGTAAATTAATATAAAGTTGCAATCCGACGTGCATCGGTACTCAGACACTACGTTTATATAGAAGAGAAACGAAAGATTTTAATGAAAGCCTGCTGTCTCCGGACACTCATAGAGCTGCGAACACCGCCGTTATATATTTTTTACAATGTAATATATATTTACTGTTATACCTTACACACATTTAGTGTCTGAGAAATTTTAGAGAATATTAAATTATTTATATATTTAATTAATTAATAGTTTATTTATTTAATATTCTCCAAATCTGCCATCTATTTCTCTTACATACAAATCGTACGGGCGATTGATTTATTAACATTAAACGACTAGTCTTAGAATACACCAAGCAAAACGTGGCTAACCTATCACTAAATTGAGATTGAAATTTTGCTGCACCTAAAATTAATATCCTTTGTTTAAATATAATTAAAGTAGCTTAATAATGAAAGATAAAAGTAAAGCCAAACTCCTACTTCCATTATTTATTATCTTATTCTATTATTCTATATTTTTTTAATTTATAGGAATGTCATCTGAAATGTACTTTATGCAATCTACAAAATAATCTAGAACGTCACCAAATAATACTTAATAATCATCAAAAATAAAACAAAACCGTTAAAATACATACTTTTCAAAATTCAAATCACGTCGACCATCGATGACAATCTAACCTCGGCCACGATTCGAAGAGATTTTTTTAAATACAAACTTGACAAGCCTTTCTTTTTATTTACAACTTTTAAATAAATTAGTCTGTACCTTCTATGTATACTCTGTATTACAATTGCAATGTAATTGAGAATAAATGAACTCCTTGAAGTAAATTTATATTATCTAAACAAAAATGCCTTTTTGGGTACAGTTGCATATTGGAAGTTCTTATATTATTACTTTTATGATCTCATACTTAACTTGTTAACTAAACAATCAAAATTCATGTAAAATAATTAAACTAGCCATACTTCACTGGGCTTATAAACACCATTAATGTAAAACCTTTCTATACTACCTTTTTCATAGGTCATCAACTATCTTAGAAATAAAAAGTACATAAAACTTCTATTTACTATCGTATTATTTATCATAAAAAAACACTCCAATTCTCTGCACAGTAAATACTTTTATTCCACTTCAACACTTTTATTGGCCAACTCGAACCTTTCACCAGAAGTTGTCACAAAAGAGTGACGGGTCGAGTAGCGTTGCCATTTAAGAAAAATAATACTACCTTTTATAAAATTATTACATATTATTATAATTGCAATCAACGCATCTAATGTTTGTTTTATTTTAACGGCTAAAAACGTCATGTACATATACATATACCGCTCGAATTGTGACAACTTCTCCCTTTTTTGAAGTCTAGTAAAAATATAACAGAAAAAAGTGTATTATCAGCCCACACAGTGTCTCTGCGAAGCCGCCACGTGCTCGCAGCAGTCGCAACAGCTGCTCCGCCAGCACTCCTGCGGCCGCCCGGCGCCCTCCATTCCTTAATTATTTGCTCTGCCCCTCTTTCATTACAAATTGGCAATCATCTTCGCCAAATGAAACTTAATTTCCCACTCATATCTATTCAAAATAATTGCTCAGTCGACATACAAAAAAATAACAAACTGGAAGAACACTTTTCCCGCTATATGTTGCACATAAATTAATTGCATTTTGATGTTATTTTAAATGTGTATTTAACAGAAGGTTCAAGAAAACCGTCTCAACTTCTTAATATGCAATAAGAAATAATAATAGGAAAATTATTATTAATAATGTGAAAATTCGTGAAACTGGATGAATGGATGTAGAAGAATCTTTGGTATTCTTTCATACAAAACCTACGGAATGAATTTTAATGAAAACAGTCCCTATTTAGTTACAGGTAGGAACTACAACTAATCACGGCTACATAACTTAACGTCCAGGCCTAGTTAAAAAACAAATACAGAAAAAACACATTACAATTAACTAATTATTAATGAATTATAAATAATTTCGCGATAACATTTACATATAATGCATTATCGTATCAAAAGAGTAGGGTTCCTGAGTCCGCAGTGCGCTTGGTACCTGGAGTCGTGGTGGAAGCCGGCCCTCATTAAATCCCTCTGTTTGTTTAGGACCTCAAACACCATCCCGTCAGGTAACAGATTTTACGGTTTTAATATTTAGTAACTTCAGCTGGATACATTTATGACAACAAACAATTCAGCTTTTTATCTCACCTCTAAAATTCAATGTTTTGAATATTCCTTGCCTTTATAGCTTTTGACAAACACTTTATTTTATAAGGTCTCTTTGCTCTCAAACATTGAAATCGCTTAAAATAACCATCCGAATGAATAAAAAATACGAAATAAGACTACAAAAAATATTCCAAACGTATTTATTTTGTAAATAACTGATAAAAAATGTATTATATGACGTCATAATAACATACTGACGTTATTCATAACAAAACACACGTTATACGTAAATGAATTCGCAGAGGAAGCAGTGTAAGATGGTTCCTCACAATGGAATGCACGTCGGGACTAAAATTTTCATTGCAAATTCAGTCATCGTGCCACACAGAGGGGCTCCACAAACAGTCGTGTTATGGATGTCAACTTAAACGAACCGAAATCGACCTCCAGCTGAATCGATTCACTCTCATTTTAGGGTTGTCCTGGTGGCTCTAATTTGGTTGGTCTTGACGGGGCACTGTGTGCGCCAAGATTATTACTATACAAAAAAAAAACCTAATTAATTGAGTATTAGCTTTGATACTACGACAACTTGTAATTTAACGAATTCGTAGATACAAAACATCGATAAAATAACACCCGTTTTATCTCGCCAACGGTTGGCGGCGACCCAAAAATTACTTTTCTTATTTCAGAAGTGGGAATAAAAATGTCAGTCCAGCGGCACCCCTGCGTGTCTCCCCAGTCTCGAGTGCGCCATAACGAAGCACGTGTGTTCTCACTGAGGAACTGTTGATCCATGCTTAGCTTACGGAAACAACTCGGAGATTTTTCAAAAGGCAAAAATGTGAAATGCAAGAAAACAGCATATTTCAATAGAAGGGCTTACAAATAATGCGAATGTATTTCCTCCGCAATCTTTGCATACACATTCGGGAAATAAATATCTCTCTCATATTTTACAATTGTTTAGAAATGTAAAATTAACTATATTTTTTATTTTACATTACTTCATAATGTTAAAAAAACGAATGTATTTCAACTTGATACATTACATTACATACAGTACATTTTACATTTCGCAAAGGATTTAAAGAAATACGCGATACCTTATAGATAATAAAGCTGATATTTTGTTGCATACAATTTTTAATTACTTATAAAGTACGGTAATTGTAACAAAGTGTATGAAGCGGTGTTAACCTAGTGGTTAAGTATTCGGTTTCCTACTCGGGGGTCCAGGTTCAAATCCCAGGGTGCGTACTTCTCACTTTTCGGAGTTATGTGCGTTTTAAACATATAAATGTCACTCGTTTTAAAGGTGAAGGAAAAAATCGTGAGGAGTTGCAAAACTCAAAGGTGTGTAAAGTCTGCAAATCCGCACTTGGCCAGCGTGGTGGACGGTGGCCTTTTCAGAGAAGAGACCCGTGCTCAATAGTGGTCCGTGGTGGGTACAGATGAAGATGATGAGTTGTAAAATATTCTTTCTACATCGAATATTCAAATTTCAGAATAGTCATAAGCGCTTTAACTCAGTGAGATAATAAAATCTTTAATTCTATATCCTATATCTGATTTATTTTCATTCTTTTAAAAAATGATATCAATTACATTATGTTTTCAAACAATTTGACAGGCACGTTGGTCTAGTGGTGAGCGAATCTGATTGCTACACCGAAGGTCGTGGGTTCGATTCCCACCCAGGTCAAACTTTTCTGTGATGAGCAGGAATGTTTGTTCTGTG
>DWJZ01002406.1:0-19572 GCA_018249125.1 Asbolis capucinus
GGAGTTATGTGCTTTTCAAGCATTTAAATGTCACTCGCTATAACGGTGAAGGAAAACATCGCAAGGAAACCTGCATGGCAAGTGGCGGACTATGGCCTCAACCTTCTCATCCAGAGAAGAGACGCGTGCTCAATAGTGAACCGTGATGGGTTGAGATGATGAAAAAAAAAAAAAGAAAAAACTTGAATAAGTCAAGTTCCGATATTTCTACGGATCCCTAAACCAGCGATAACAATATTCTATTATGTCTACTTCTGTCCCGAACTCCTCAGAGGTATCAGAAATAAATAACTTGCCGACTTCCATCGGTACTTTTGTTCAATTTGATTTTCCCAAAAGTTTGTGGGAATCAAATTTGGGCGTAGGTATTCTGATCTGTATTGCGGTAGAGTTATGAATAAGCAAGAATATGGACGGACAAGTACTTAAACTTTTCGGCCTTCAACTTCATTTATTTTTTGCTATAACTTTGAGTATTTTCGTACTTGGAGGATAAGAAAAAATAATCGTATCGATATAAACATGCCTACTAATAATATTAATGCGAATATTTGTGAGGTTAGATGTTTGTTACTCCTTTACACAAAAACGTCTGAACGGATATCAATTAAATTTGGCTCAGGGATAGATTACGGTTTGGAATGACACATCGACTACGTTTTGTTAACATATCACGCAGGCGAAGCCGAGGGCGGACACTAGTAATAAATAAATGTATTTGGACAACTCGCACACGGCCATCTGACCCCAAACTAAGCATTAGCTACGGAAATCAAACAATTGTAACATACTTATATAATTTTTTTTTATACCCAGACACACAGAACAAACATTTCTATTCATCACAAAAAAGGGTGAAAATTGAACCCACGACCTACGGCTAAGCAGTCAATTTTACTAACCACTAGACCAACAACCGTATTTACCTAGTTTTGGTATACCTACTGGTGTGTTCGAACATGAAAGAAGGAAAGGTGGGTCATCCCCAATATTCCCTAATCCCTTTATCCGAAACCTTAACATCGAACCCCATATAATATTCATACTCAGTTAAATGAAAGTCAACATAGGAATTTGGGACTTCTCGATATCCCTTTGAATAAGGCCTAGTAGATCAGCAATTTTACTAATCAACAGTGGACTGTAGGGGAAAGGCTGGTGGAGTTTGTCTAGTAGTAAAAAGTGTTGTTTATTGCACATTGTAACTTTGTTAGTTCAAGGAATAGCTCTCTGAAGGATGGTATCTTTCTCTACGATATTATATGATCAATTTATCTCTTAGCTTCTGGTAACCGCGGGATTTGAACCAAAAGCCTGAAATTCCTTAATTGCAAGGTATAATTGTCCCACTAATGGAATTGGGGTCTCCCCTCACAATGTGAGCGCCCTAGTGTGAGCGCCAAGTCCGGATAGATAGACATCAAGCACTTTCGTGAACTTAATGAAACAAAAAATCAATTGTGATTACGTACTACTTTTTCAATATTCTTTTCTTGTCACCCAGTACTAGTTTATTTCCACTTATTTATAATGCACATGCATACTTCTAAATAAAATACGGCACAGCTAATCAGATTTGTCGCGAACGTCCACAGAGAAGCAACGTTTATTTGAATAAGGAGCAAGTCTTTGAAGAGGCAAGTTGTCTAAGACGATGCGCTGCTCTCTGATCACCACGCTTGCCAAGATGTTTGAATAATAATATGAATACCCAGACTCTAATTAAAATAACAATAATACCGTCGCCTGCAGGCTTTAATTAATCATTGTGTTTACTGATTAACATTCCCCCATTCAAGAACTTACCTAGTTAGCGAATTTACATACAGATGGCGTCTGCTTGTTCGCCCAAACTTTGGCAAAAAATTGTCCGCGCTCAGATTTAATTCGTAATACCGTTCATAAACAAATGTGTCGTTGATTTAGTGCTTGGATACTGTTCGTGGTTTCGCGTTTTTAAATACTAAACCGAGTATTTTTATTCGGTTTGTAGTAGAGTTGGCAAAATATGCTGTTGGGGACAATATTATCGTTTTATGGAAAATTATGACAAATGTACTAATACTAAAAATATAATTTTTACTGTTGAAAAAACAAAGTGTTTTCAGCATCATCTTGATGATTGTCTAACGAAATTCTCGTAAAAGCAACTCCTCGTTCATTTTATTTTAGTTTTGATTTTTGCGCGGCCTATGAGGCTTGAAAATAATAGGAAATTGATGAAATGTTTAAAAAGTGAAATACTGGTAATTTTAAAAGTTTTTATTTAACTTGAAATGTATGTTTGTTTATTAGTTTTTAGTTTGTTCGGATCAAATGTTTGAAGCTTAATTAGACCCAGTTTACACAACGGAGCTGAAACTTTACACAAAACTACCGTCCTGATATCAATGCCTTTTTATGATAAGCGTGATTCTACGTTCAGAATTTGCTCCAGACTAGGGAACTCTTCAACGATTAACAATAGTTTTTTTTGTGTGAAGTTTGTGTTTTTTCTAGTGTTTTTAAACAAGAAGCTCGTTATGAAATACTATTTCTTTTCCTTCTCGGGCCTAAAAATTCATTATTCCTTGTAAAAAAAGTTGACAACCCTACTAGCGAGTGGAGGTTTTGTAACTTTTGCTGATTCAAGAGCCAGTTCGCATATTTTGTTAGCGGTAGTCAGATGCTGAAAAGTGCCTTGCAATCCATGAGCACTTATAATTAACGTGAACAGTTAAAAGTTCGAAGTTTAGAGTCCATTTCGGTGGAAATTGGCAATTCAATTATGGCGCATGTAAAAATTTTCGCTAACTAATATTGATGTTGACGATCGCACGGACTCCACGTGCAGTAGTTGGGTTAGAGTCGGCGGTCGATTTTAAGTTAGAATTAATTTAAAATGAATTATGTTGGTTTGATCTTTAATAACAAATAGTAACAGAAAAAATCTGAATAGTTAATTATGTAATCCAGGGGTCGGAAACCCACGGCCCGCGGGCCGTATGCGACATGTTTATGATGAGTCAACTTGTATAAGACATACAATTGCAGTGCGGCCCACACATACCCCATTTACACCCGATTGATGTTTCTTGTGATCCTATCGAAGACGACACGTGAAATTTATTTGTTTTATAGCATAACTAAATATAACAGATAAAAAAATACCTAATTCCTTTAGTTAGTGCAAAATTATAATAATTTTCGTATAAAATAAAATGCATATTTTTTATTATACCCGAATATAGAACAATTTTTTCTGCTCATCAAAGACAAGTTTGTCCTAGGTGAGGATCGAACCCACGACTTCCGACTTAGTAATCTAGTGTTTAGCGAACCAGTATGTCCTGTGAGTCAGAAAGATTCTAAAGTTCAGTTTGTATAACATTTTATTTCAACACGATTTAACATATAAATTTATTGATTTCCAACCTCGCACAAATCTACAAAAACAGTGTGCATCAAAGACTCCGCAATTCACAAACAAAATGCACCCAAATCGTAAAAAGCAGGTCTGCACTTTTACAGTATAGTAGAAGGAATTCGGTTAGCAATGCTCACAGGTGCTCATTACATATGGCGGTGGAATGGAGCCAAGGTTTAACGGCGAAGCTGACACTTACCGATTATTTGCTCAAATAAACCCATATGCCAACTTTGGATAATGCTATCTCACGAAATAATTTCTGGATTATACGACTGCGGTAGTGGCTTTTATGTTCCAAGTTTTGTTTGATTAGGCAAATTAAATGTATACATTGATAGCCTAATGGTTTGAAAGTTTCTCTCTCGAATGGGAGGTTCTGAGTTCAGACCCTGGGCACCTCTTTTTTTCAAAAATATTTACCAAGACTAGTCTATCCACCATTAGAAAAATACTGAAGTTTGTAATTAAAACCCGTTAACACGTATCAAAATAACCAATACATGGTCATATTGTTTATTGGGTCAAATCATGGCTTGTACAAACTTGGTCGTTCTTCTGTGAAAATGACATTTTTTTATTAGCTGTCTCGAAAAGTAAGGCTGTTGGTATGCGTCGACAACAGAAGTTAAATGAACTTATCACTCTTAAAATGAGAAGATCTCAAACAGCCTAATGAAACAGATAAATCTTTGGCATTGAAATATTTTTTTAATTATGATTCTTTTAAATTATGTTTAACTTTTCTAATGAATAAAGTTGTTGAAAGAAGCTAGTTATATAAAAAATATTTCGTCCATATTTTCCACTAGAGCACCTGTAGAAATTCAGTATAAAAAGGCTAAGAGACTTCTCCACCAGCTTTCAATTTTAATGAAGCTAAAATCCAGGTTTGATTTCACAGTGTTCTAATAAATATTCACTTTCATTTCTCGAAGGCTCGTAAATGTCTGTCCGTTTTGATTAATCTTATCAAAGTGTCTTTCAGATATTTCGTAAATTATAAACTTAAACTCAACTTTTACTTCTTTAATTGAAATATCGATATCGTTACGATTTGTGTGTGTGTGTGCAACGTTAAAATCTGATATTTAAAATGGTTGTACTTTGACCCAATTACTGTGGATCACGATAATAAATATAATTGGGGTAAAATTAACGGTTCAATATACATAAGTTGCTAGGTATATTTCTAGCAGTTTTGTGGAGTATCTCTGTTTTGTCTTCGTCGAGTGTAAGTCCGTGGTTGGCGATGGCCAATTATGCATTGAACCGACTATATAACTGAGTTCTAAATGGAGGCTCTTAATTCGAAGTGTTTTTTTAGTTCGTTAACCCATAACTTTTTTGTGGGTTTTCGGATTTTGATCAATCTTTTCTTTTTAGAAGCTGGTACTTGTCGTGTGGCCTCATATCCTGACATCAGATTATTAGTTCTCGAGGTACTAATTGTGGGTATTTTATTAAAATTAAGCCTAAGTATAATTTTTAACTCGATTCATCGTGGACTGTGTACATTATGGTATGTTAAGGGTACTCACTTTATATGTTTTTCGCATCGATATTTCAACCTGGTTCTATGAATCATGGTCCCGGCTTGAACTGCGGTGGCAATCAGAAACTTCTGACAGGATGACAGATGACATTTGACACTTCAGCGTCAAATGACAGTAAGGAAACATAGCATAAAGCTTAGGTATATTTTTGTTGAACTGACTTCGACTATGCTGATGACGTTTCCATTGTATCTCTTAATCATTATATTTTATTAATGAATCATTTTCTATTTTATTACCACACTGTTCTGCAATTTGCTATCTCGCTCAAAATATTATGATTTCTAATCTATATATGTATGTACGTTCTGCCTTAGTGATTATGTTATCATTCCACTGTTTGTTCTGTATATTGTTTACTCAAATGTGTTGAGTAAATTATGAAATATTATTAGGGATTCAAGCATATAATGTTATTATAATAGGTATCTAATTAGGTCTAGAATATTAAAGAAATACAAACTTAATTTTACGGACACGTACCTATATGTACGTACGTTTTTTATACCACTAAGTTCTTAACTTTTTTTGTTGCTATTATAACTTTTTAATTAAACGCCTGTGATGTCTTAGTTTAATTTTAGAAAGTTTGGTGTACTGGTCTTCTTCTTCCTCATTTAATTCCATCTTTCAGTCGTTCTCCTTTAGCAGAATTAGTCCTCCATTCTACTTCTTTTTGTGTCCATACTTCTTTCCAATCCTTGACTGCTATGTAGTTGGTACACCTTGGACTTAGAGGTAATTATTCACAAAGATTGCTTCAAAACTGTACTGCGTCCCTTGTTTTTCTGTTATCCTGGATGTTTTTCTGTTATGATGTTAAAGTACATTCTAGGTATTGTCCACACCGCCCACTCCTTATACTGCGTCTGCAGCCCAGTGTATATTTTAACATTTATGTATGTGATATAACAGAATCAATTACCCTAAAATTATTTGAGGACGTTGATAACAATCAGCTCGATAACGAGCCAAATATTTGCACATTCAAAACGGAGAGTCCGCAGGTGACAATAACCGTTACCGACATTAGTGTAGTCGTGTTTACAGAACATTAATGTGAATGTTGGTGAATGAGGCGGGTTGTTTGATAAATCCCGCGGGATCAAGTGTTGGGTGGTCGTTGACCCAAAAATCTGTTTGTTTCGAACCAGTAACATTAATACTTCACTAATAACCTTATGGCAAGCGGCGATGATGTCTAAGATGTTGGGCGCACTAACTTAGTAAATACCTATTCACCCTTCTCTTACACTTTCACGTAAAGTAACTGTAGGCGGGATTAGAATAGGCTTTTACTAAATTAGTGCGCTTTACCACGTCGCAGCATACCGTCAGGCGGGACTTTGGTCAAGCTTTAATTTATTGAGTGTAAAAATTTATTTTTTCTCCACGCAAAGCAGTTCAAAATATGGAGTGTGTTCTACGTTTCTCTAATTGTTGAAGAGGTTGATGGCTAACCCAAAGGGCCGAAATTATTATCTTCGATGAAGGGTTTTTACATAACTTATCAACTCATATCGAACTATAACAGGAATCGAGGTTATTATACTATGTATATTAGTTTGATCTGTATTCAATTAAAAAACCTTATTGTTTGCCTTTTAATGGATCCACTGACTTTACCGGTGTACCGATTTTGATGAAACTTTTCATACTCGTTGTTGAGTTTCATGTGTTCACCTCTGATCCAATATGGCTAGAAATGAACAGTTTATTAGTGTCTATAGATGACAGAAAATATTCCACATTAATAACAGCACTAAGCACGTTCGCCGCGAATCTGTTCTACGCATTAATTCCTCCAGAATTGAACATTCCACCTTGGCGTATAAATCAAAACTGCGATCGTACGTGCCCCAACAACACCACGCCAGCTGATTTACTGTCACTACTTGCTACGTGTGCTTGTTAATTTAGTATCAGATTTGAACAAACAAGGATTAGTTACTTTGCTTGGAATACAAGACTACATTATACGTGATCTTGGAAGTATGAGATTGTATACTTGGCGTTCCACTTTAGCAGAGTACTCCGATGGCGATATAAGGACGATCATAGTAATAGTAAAGGGAAACGATTAAAACAAAAATCTTTTGTCGCATCAAGTACATCTCTGGACTTCTACTTTATTTTCAACATAGCCCCGGATAAATCTCTCATGGACCTTGGGTGTCGACCTGGACAACTTTGGGAGCCACCGTCCTAAAACCAGAACCACAAAACCCGAAGCAAATGGATGTGCCTCCGCTCGTTAATACAAATTGAATCGGTAGATGCATTAATTTCCTGTCAACAAACGCGCCGGTTAAAACTGCTGATAAATAAAAACGGTCTCGCAATAACAAACGATCTGTATGAAAATTCAATATCCGGCGGGGGAGGGGGGAGGGGAAGGGGAAATGCAGCCGAACATGAGGCTAAATGATTCCAGATATTTGCGAAGCCACGATCTACTCTTATTTCCCCACTTCAATACTTCTAGGAATTTTGGCAAGAATTGATCTTGACACTTAGCCGTTTCATGAATTAAGAAAGCAATTTTTTTTACGTTATATTGTTTCTCTATCAATTCACATTGGAGCAGCATGGTGGAGTATGCTCTAGACCTCCTCGTGAGACTCGTACTCAGTAGTGGGCTGTCGATATTGTCAAGCCATATTGTTTTCTAGATATTAATTCAGTAATATATTTTTTGAAACTGACAAAAATGCTAAATACAAAGCCAGTCTTCGTGCTAAAAGTATTCCTCGGGAATCTTCAAAAACACTTGCGTGTCAACCTATGAAATGTTAACGAATTTTTCTTTAGCCAGATATGTAATTTAATCAGATAGTATTAATGTAGTTGGAACGTAAAGTAGAAAATCTATTATTACATCTCATTATTAAAATTATGAGCATTAATATCATTAAACAAATTTGCAATGAATCATTACCCGCCGTAACAACACTACAAGCGGCATAACTTTTAATATATGCGAGCAACAGTCAAAAGTTACGACACTAAATTACATTATTATACTTTTTACCCAAACCCCAACGTTATGGCCACAATAAATCTATATAAATCCGTAGTGACGGGAACAATAAAATTATAATTAAGTGGGGCTAGCCCCATCATGCTCGCTCCACTCCGCTGACCTCAACTGGACGGAGTTACGGCCGGCAGGAATCGATTTTAACTACTCAAATAAAACTTACATGAGAAATGTTACTTCACTATTTCTGAAATCTTTTATTAGCTAACTGTAGTTAATATTGTATGTCTCTGATAAAGATAGAAGAATTGAAATATGTATTTGTACTTTTATTGTGTTGGAATTAGTTACGTATATTATCAATAATTAAATTGAGTATCTCCTTGTAACTGAGGAGGTTAAAAGAATGATTCAATTCGCTGATCCAATGGTAGGTATACTATTTTATGCTATATTAAAGTTGCTTCAACAATATACCGCTTCCCTTGTTTCTTTCGTTCCCCTCAGTGCTAGTATATTACTTCGTTCCTGGCAGACAACGCGTTGGTAACACCCTAGTTCGGTGTTGCTAATGTCCATGGTCGGTTGGTCACTTACCAACCGAGGTGGATGTTTGCCTACTTTTAATATGTAAAAAAAATATTTATATAACTGAGTGCAATCGCAATAAATCCTTGCAACATAACATTGCAGTTCGTATGCTCGAGGCAAACATCTACCGGTTGGAATCGACAAGCAGTTCAATATGGTTTGTTTACCATTTAATTAAATCAGTTAGGTTAGTTTAAATTTACTAAACAACCAATTTACTCGTCGCAATTTTACACTGACTGCATTTTGGCTACCATTTATTCATCGTTGCAGCTCTTAGTTGTCTCACTGCTGGGCTCGGGTTTCCTTACGCTTTACGAGGGTTACGGAAAGTAGTCCATGTTGGTCAAGTGTCATTTCCGTTTTCCGTCCTGTATTCATGATATGTCGATTAATCACGGTACATAATTTTGATGCTTGCCTCTGATTTTTTTTGTTACTCTCTGATTTGTTTTGTGAGCCGTCTTACGGGCTTTGTCCTCGTTGGGATTTTGGCGCCGTCGAGGAACATGATCGAACATTAGGAACAAAGGGAACAAAAACTTACACCTGTAATTCAATTACAGTTCGCTCAGTTTGTATCGGTCGCTTCGCTTTTTGCTGACTAAAGGACGATCGGATTGCTGCGACCGTACCGAATGCTTTTTGCTTGCGTGTGCGGTGAAAAACGACAAATCAAATTGATTGTAAACTTTTTGCTGCGACTTTATAATCGTTTAATGGATTGTGTATTGTTTATTTCCAAAATAATGTTTTTAATGACGTATTACGAACCCATTTATCACATGTTTCGGTGAAGGAAAATATCACGAGGAAACCTGCACTTCTAAAAGTTACCCATAAGGTTCGTCAAAGTGTGTCATGTCTAGCCATTGTGGTAGACCGTAACCCAGCAGTGGATCGTTTTGGATTACAATTATATATTTTGGTGTAACTGACGCTTTACGAAAAGATAGTTCAGCGGCTTGCGTCGATTGAAGTTATCCGTTAGTCAAAAAATGTCCGTTAATGGCAATAATTTCATGGTTTTCGTGCTTCGGAGGTCACGTGAACCTATCCCTTTTTGATGTCACGCAAAAATGTTTATCATCAAAACAAACAGATTTTTCGAGATGTTTAGTGCAGATAGCGTTAAACAAATATGATTTTAGGATTCATACAACGGTACATTTACCTTTCATATTCGGGACAACGGCGTAACATAAATTAGCGCGTACTTGTGAAATATTTCACGCCGTTTGAAACATTAATCAAAGTAATCATCGCCATGTACATCGCAGCACGTGACGTCACGCGGTAATGTTAACGTGTCAACGTTAACGCGTCGCTTCTGAAATGTTTGGATAACGCGAACGAATGACGTTGAGTCCGCGTTGAAATGAATCACGTTTCTCTTGAAAACATTTTTTCAAATGACCGTCAAAGGTTGTGAAATTGTAAAAGTGTACCTTATGGTAGATGGAAGTAGAAGGCAGGTTCTCTAAAAGATCTAAAAGAGAACGAACTGAGTCTAGTTGTAGAAGAGAAGGATAAAAAATTTATTGAGCTGATCTTTAATCAATTCGGGATATGGTTAGCATGACGATGAAAGTAAAACTGATCGCATTCTAATCTCAGCCTAAACGTGTAAAGACAAGAATATATGTATTGCCAAACCAATCTTAGATTAAAAACTATCACTCTATTGTTCCGATGAAGGTAACTAGGACCAGATCGGCTTTCCTGAAGCAATACTTGGATTAGATTTTTAGACGAGTTAGCTGTAAGGGTTTTTTGCCATGTGAGAGAATTAGTTATGTCTTAACGACTTATCTGACGACAGATTTAGTCAAGAATTTGTGGACATGTTTGTTCATTTTATTCCTACCGTCCAAGCCGTTACTTCACATTCTTAATCGGTCGAATTATAGCAAGCCGCTGGGCTACGAGAGTTCCCCGGTAATCTCGACAAAAAATATTAAAGGTGTTTCTGTAACGAGCTCGTCATTTTCAGTAAATCGAACAATCCCGATAAAACCGACACTTGACGCGTGTCATCGCTTATTTCCCGCGCTAACGCAAATCTCCGGATTATAGCCGTCGGTGATATTTGTTGCGTCGCCGAATTACGCGTGCCGTCTGTCAATGTGTCATGTAGCTACTCATAATGATAGATTGACGCGGTCGATGCTGGGTTTAACCTTCACTCGGATCTTCTTTAACGCGACTTCGCTTGTAAAGACATTATGGGCCACATTGTGGTGTCCTTGAATAAATCCCATACCTGCATTTTAACACTTAGTCTGCGAAACTGTCAAATGTGCTGGTAAAACAGTGTGACAAAAGTCAGACGGTTAGGGGTAGGGTTTCTTGGAATTGTTTATTGCTATATTTTTGTGAAGCCCGTCTTGCTAACTTCTTGTTGATTTTAGTTGCCCAAAGACTCGTCTTGTTCTGGTTGAAGGTTCGAAAGCTAGTTCACCTCTTATTTTATAGTGTCTTTTATTATTTTTTCTGTCACCTTCTCTAAAACGGTATGTTGTTAGTTTATCTGTCCTTGAGACTTATTTTTCCCCCTCATAGCTTCATCGGAGTACTGCATCTGAAGGTAACAACTGTGATCAACGGGGAGACATGATGACCAAGATTTTTTCGACACTAAATACCGGTTGCTTAATTCGATCAACACTTATTACACCGTCGGCTATGGGCGTTATAAATTAAAACCCAATAGGCTGAACATCTCGCCAGTAGGCGACGAATTATCCAAAATGCTATTACACTTAAAAATGGTGCCCTGGGGACGTTGGCGTCGCCCGAGTTCGCAAATAAGGTCGTTAGTTAGTTAATTAAGATCGAGACATGATTAAACGTTTCCGAGTGCGCCATGATAGATGACTATACTGAGAACGTCTCTTTCTTCCTCTCTCCGTCTCTGTTACTCTGACCAGTACTGCCAGTAATTATTTTTAAGTAATAAAAGCATATACTTAATGATGCAGAGACATAATGAACAGACACCATCATAGTAAAGTTTAAATAGGCTTTATAGGTATAGGTATACAGTTTCTGAGTAATGCAGGTATTGTGATAAATGAATGTTTGTTCTCGGGTGTTATTTGTGCTTTATATTTGTGTTTACACGCAAAGCAATTCCGCTCTAGGATTCGAGTTCAGCACAGTTCAGACTGTCGCGGATATTAAGGCGAGAAGTCAAATAACGACGTCACTGAGTTAATTAAGAATAGGCCGTGATTATCTGATTATTATACCGTGACGGCTGTAGGGACGAGTCGTATATCAAGGAATACTATGCTCGGAGCAGTGATAGCTGAACGGCTTGCACGTTGGTCTCTTGAACGGGAGGGAAGGTTCGATCCTACGCGCACCTTTAATTTTCAAAGTTATGTTCGCGGTTAGAAGTTAATAATCATTTGATTGGGAAGCAAAGCGTCTTGAGGAAACCTGCATGCCTGTGAGTTACTCTTAAAGTTCTTGAAGGAGTGCGAATGCTGACTTAGTTAACAATGGTTTGTGCCGATGTGTGTAAGAGAACCCAAGCCCAGTTGTGGGACATGTGTTGTTACCATGATGAGGGACGCCTATTCTAGTTAACTTGCAAGCTGTTGTTACAAGCTTGTTGAATAGACGTTCGGATTTTATCGGGCTTTTATTGTAAAAATCCCCAGTTGTGTTAAATAACTTCTAAAAAATATATTCGCTGACTACAATACGTCGACTCTTCTCCAGTTTTCATCTAACATTATCTTAGATCAATAACATGAATGAATGGAATCACCGATCCAAATCCTCACAATCATTTCTGAAAGAGACAGATAACGTCTAGTGGTACATGATATCTCAGGAGAAAGTGAGATGGCGAACGGGCAGTTTGTACGACTTATAACTTCCAATAAGACAGACCAGGTGTGGCCGGCAGCTTGCTATTTGCATAGAGCGTAGTTGAAATGCGCTCCGAGTTCCTCTCTATTATATCTCCAAAGGCGGTTGCCAATTATTCAGCTCCATCGCAGAGAGGAAATACGAGGTTGCCGGGAATAAATACTCGCGTTGTTATTCTTGCATTGATTCACTCAATTCTGAATCAAAAAATTTAGAGGTGCGTGAAGAAATGAAGAAAGAAGTGTAGCAAATTATTTAATAACCATATTTATCGCGTCTTGGAGTTGTCTCTTCCTCCATTTAGCTATGATAGCAACCTTCAAAGGTTTGCGATTTGGCATGGTAATGACTCGTAGTTTTAATATTTAATTTGTCCTTCTAAGGATTGCTGTCATGTTCCTTTTTCTTCTGGGTAAAATTCTCTATAGGCAATGGAGTGACACAAGTCCTATTAGAAGGTTATTTTCTATTATCGTTCACGCCTATCGCTACTTATAAATGTACGAGGAGGACATTCAGTGCGGAAACATATGGCGCCTTCGTTTCCACATCGAATGTCATCCTGATACAGAGAGATTTGTTCATAACAGCGGGCTTGTAGGATGTTTTAAATTGGTAGATGAAGATAATTCAGTCCTAAAAATGTCTCTTTCTCACTCTCATAATAGATTGTATAAGCATAAGCATTTACTTAGGTTCACAAATAGAGATAAGCAAGTTTAGTTGAATGACGTGCTTATTAAGGAACAACCCAACGAACTAATAGCTTATAGTACAATTTAATTTATCACTTAAAACGTTGAACAGATGTGGTTTCAAATAAGGAAGTACTGGTACTTCGAACGGTGTGCATCGAAAGCACCCGTCAAACTTTCCACGCCAGCTGGAGCGTTCAACTAACATGCTGTCGATCGATTCATATCGAACTTCTTCGTACGGTTCACCTCTCGTATTCAATTACTGACATAGTTATAACTTGGATTAATAGATGTCGCTATTATACTTAGCGTTTTAAAGAAATTGTATTTTGTAGATTTCGTAGAATAAACGGCTGGAAACCGCTTAATTAAATATACATAACCGGTAAAGATGACATTTTCAATAAATATAATATTGTTTAAAGGTCAAAAATGTAAGGTAACTCTGGGCCGGGGCCCTTTCAGTCTGGGGGCCCGTGACAATTTGCCAGGCCTAGCCTCCCGTACTTCCATCACTGGTTCATAAGTGTATTGAAAATACAATGAAATTCACAATTTGAGTTTGAGTTGAATTAAACTGTCGTATTTTCGTTGGATTCTTTAAAATTATTATTTGGACTTTCCCCAAATTAATTATGACGAGGATTGGAAACGGTGAATTGATATCGTGTTCTAGTTATGACTCATAAAACCGATCTTCTAACCAATTAAGTTTACTTTCGATCGGAAAATCAAACTGCCTTTCGAGCGGGATAGTATTATACCTTTTTCCTTAATAAGTACTAATAACAGTGATTACTTTTAAACTTTACTTTTATAATTGACGAAAATTTCTAATAATTTTAGATATTATAGAACAGTACATCGTTTTGCGTACTTAAAGAGATACTAAAAATATATGAATGTTCTGCGATCAATAATATATTAGATGTCGCCCATAAAATTTAACACAAAATACTGTCCGCGGGAATACACTATTTATATTATTTACATCTTTGTTGAGCTACCAACAAACTAAGAATAAGCTTAAAACATACGTTCAACTTAATTACATACATTGTACCGAGTTTGTTGTAATTAATAATCTGAATACACATTGTGTCGTTGTGGAACGTGTTTATCTGTTGGCTGTTTGAAACGAACTAAACAAAACTCCAGCCCAAATTTCAAGTGAGCCGGTATGTGTCGAGACACATTTTTGTCGCTATTCCGACACCTAGTTGTATTATTGATCGAAGTTGGGGTTGATTTTTATTATGCGCATTCCATTTCCAGTAATAATGTTATATAACAGCTTAGCTGATATATAACATGGGATTTATTATTGCAGGTTTGAAAGGAGAGCAAAACATATGGTTCCAACTGCAATCGACAAAAAATGTGTTTGACCGAGAGAAGTCTTGGTGACAGTGGTATAGGACGAACGTGCCAGTGCATTGTGTCGAAAGAAACAAGTTGAGGCAAAGGAAACTCACAACATGGAATATGGTTGACTTGAACCCGGACTGTTGCCACCATGGACAATAACCGCGCGTAGAAACGAACGAAACGGAACGCGTACAAACGAACGAAAACAAAACGGAAATCGAAACGAAACGAACCCGATAGTAGCTCGACTAGCGAATATTGTATATAATCGATTCAATAATCGTTGTCCTTTTTCGAATTTTTTTTTGTATCGAAGCGGTTGTCGTATTTTTTGTGATCATTATTACTATTACTTAACTACTAGGTTAGTTTATTAAGTGGCAAAAACTCGGTTGTGATGTGTAGTTAAGTTAGTTTAAGGGCGTAAGTACCAGGAGGGGATAGCGCTGGAGGAGTTGCCGCGGTTGTACCGCGCTGATGTTGTGGGTGGGTTGTGACTTGGTTTTTGGCGCAGGCGCTGCCCGGCGCCGGTAAGATGCGAGAGCGGCGACGCGCGTACCACCGCACCGCCGCTCTTATCATCGTGTGCCTACTCTTCCTCAACGCCGCCGACGCAGCTGGTGAGTTGTGTTCTTTTTTTGAATTTTTTCATGCACCTTCATTTGTTTAGCGCAGTAAAGCCCGTGTTCCATTGCGGTGCGACACAGACACAAATCATTGTGTTGGATTATATTCAATTCTGAATACCAAATATACCTGAGGGCACGGCAGTTCGCGTGCCAAGTCGAGCAAAGAACTTATTTACTTTCTTAGTCTCATATCTCAAAAATGTATTTTCCTATTTTTTACTTAACTGTAGCATTGTTACATAGTACCTACTAAATATTATATTTTATTAGGTGTATTCGGCGACTGTTGGTCGATCAAAAAATTCTGAACAAAGTTGCCAAAGTAATTAGTGCTCTATCTCCTACCATTACATAGTTTATAAAGAACAAACAAACAGTGATTTATATATGTATAGATAGAGTACCGTAATTAGCATTAGATTTTACTATATTGTAATAATTTTGTAAACAAAAAGTAGTCGTTTGAAAATTACATCAATTTCTTTGAGATACGAGGCTGAGAAAAGCGAAGAATCATAATTGTACTTGACAAATCCTTAATATTCCGTGAACTTAATATTCCGAGAACATGAAACAAATGAAGGTGTAGGCAGGATGTAAAACTGTAATACAATATGGTAATTAAAACTGTACTAGAAATGATGATATAACGGCTTTAGTTATATATGAATTATTGATGCGGTATATAGTAGACCATAACACTTGCCATAATAACTGGTTTGGAGGTATTTTCGTGAGAACTGTAACATTTGATTCGATGTACTGTCCGTTTTATTATATGTTGTTTGAAAATATTTTTACACGTGAAATTGTTGAATGTTGTGTACTAGAAGATTCTTTCAGTGAAATTAGTAACATTTTAATTATGGTTCATGAAACTGAAAACACGCTTTTATCGACACTTTTCAAAGGCAGATACTTAATCTGAAAATAAATTCATGCTTTTATTATAAATTGAAATTATTTGTACTTTTGTATGTTTGTAACTAATAAATTCAAAAATTACTGAACCGCTTTGCAAACTTCTGTCTCTTTTAGAATGCCATTAGATGCCTTAGATTTGTATGTTATTACGACGAAGAAGGCGGCACCGAATGAGGGACTTGCATCTATGAAATAGGTAGGTGCGTGCGCCAAACGCGCGGTCGAGTCTCTACACATTTAAAAAATAAATGTGTGAAACAAACTTGTAAACATATGAAAGAAACCCAAAACTTATGCAACAAACTCAAAACATATGAAACAAACCTAAAACATGTGGAATAAACCCAAAACATGTGAAATAAACCCAAACTCGAT
This sequence comes from Asbolis capucinus, assembly GCA_018249125.1. Lineage (NCBI taxonomy): Eukaryota > Metazoa > Arthropoda > Insecta > Lepidoptera > Hesperiidae > Asbolis > Asbolis capucinus. Next base: position 16,410 of record DWJZ01002406.1, read on the forward strand.
ACTTGCGTAAGTTCCTCGTGAAGTACCTATGACCACTTTCCGTCTTTATCAGACCTTAATTGCATTGTCACACAATTTACTTGAGTATGTAATAACACAGCTTTATCTTACACTGAGACACATTAAAGCTACAAGGAATCAAGTAGAAAATTGGACGTGAAATTGTTTAAAATGCTAACTCAAACTACGCAAATATTATATGCTCCATTATTTATTTCTATCTATTTTTATGCACTATATAAATATAAAGATATACAGACAGACTTAATGCTTAGTGAATTCTCTACCAGTCAACCAGTCAATTATCGGCTCTGGAAGCGTGTACAAATTTTCAAGTAAATCGAATCGTAAATATAATAAATAAGATTCTGTTCAACAGCTACAAGCGTGTTGAGCATAAAGTATTTTTACGTGTAGGATAAACACAAATTCGTCCCTAGTTGTTATGTACTGTTATCTGGGAATCGGGAAGCAACAAGAAACACGGCTAATTGATAACACAATGTTTTAATGGCCGCCGTGAACCGGCGGTACAAGATAAATTATACATTATTAAAGTACCTACATACTTAATAAAATATCTACCTACATCACATAAACGATAAATTTTCGATTCGTTTATAAAAATCCAACTAAACAAACTATTACAATACCCAATATGTAACTTCAATTTGCTTTACACACACGATATGTACGGATTAAAAACATATTGTGAATGCAAAAACGACAACAGGAACAAAAAGTATTTTGATACTACCGTAGATTACTATTTCTCTTGTTTTGTTAATCGAACACACAAAATTGTACAAAAAAGGTTTTTTGTTATGTCAAGCCGAAAACTGTTGATTGCTATGTTTAGAATATGGAATAGGCGTGCTGAAAATTAGTCAAGTCAAAAATGATTTGTCGTTTTTTTTCATGTTGATATTTTCAATACACTTTGTACGTAAATTTTTTGGTATCTATGTACGAGAAGCACCGTGTCTGAAAGGTCACTTAATAACGAAAGTGAAGAAACGACGAATTTTATTTTTTATTTCTCATTGACACGGTGCGAATATATTAGTGGTCTTGGAAATAAATGGTTGTATAAAACAGAGCTTTGTCGACTTAGTTCAAAGCAAATTGAGTAAGAAATGGAGCGTGCGCACACGCCGAGGGTTCGAAGCGCACTGAAATATTCTATACGACTGATCATTCAATAAAATACAGCTCGGTTAAAAATTGATGGAAAATAAGGACTGTGCATTTGCATTTTTCTCACGTTAACATTGAACTCCAGCAAGTTTCTTGTTGATCCCAGCTACCTAGATCACTGATGTTGACAATCGGATCATGGTCAAACGTCTATAGTTTATTTAATAAATCTGTAACTGGCTATAAGTATCTGTAACGAAGTTAAATAAGAGCACACTATTTGTTTACAAAAAATATATATAAAGTGCATTAGTAAAAAATTGTGTGCTCTTTATATTTCTCGAGTTTATTTTTTCTCAAGTGATTATTGTACATTATTGTTGATTAGAAAAGATACATTTGAAACGTCCCGGCCGGATGTCGGAAGTGAAATGAGTCGGCCATTTTGAAGTGGCACCGTACACCTGCGTGACCGTGTGTTTAACCTAGTCGCTCATATTTTATTTACGGAGCTTCACCAGTCTCCACGAACCCTTTTATTTTCAGCTTTACGCATGAAATAAACAACAAGGAGAAGTTTCGCGGCAAGGGATTTACGACAGAAAATATTAAATAATATATAAACCTGTGAAAGACGTATTTTACGAGTTTGGTTATTGTGTTCATTAAGTTATAAAGTGCACGGTTAACTTAGAAAGTTATGGACCGGTAAGGGTATCTTTCCACTAGATTCGTGCTATGCGTTTGGACCATGGATGGATGACATATGACAGATACCTCTTAACCTGAAAAATATTTGCGAGGGCGAGGAGGAGAATATAATGACTCCAACAACACAAGCCAATATGATTGTATTGTCTATATAATAAAAAGTTGGCAAGCTTATTATTAATACGAGGATGAACATGGGCATATCGAGGGGGCACTCCCCCTGGAAGCCGGAATAACCTATGTTTCGAAAAAAATATGAAATTTACATAATATTATGCCTTAATGCATATTTATAAATAAATAAAATAAAAATAAATCATTAAAATCAATACAAAAATATCTTACTTCAAACAATTTTAATATCTAACAAACAGGTTATAAAATAAAATATTTTAAAACAACGTCATGGAGTCGTACGAAATCCTCAATAATGTAGTGAGGCTAGGTGTAAAAAAATACCAAAAAACTCCTTATATTGTTCACTGCGGGAATTATTGACAATAGTGCAATGTGATGTACTAAAGTTTTATACTATTACCAGGCAATTTCTAATAACCAAATCTTATATAATATGTATAAAATTCTCGTGTCACAATGTTAGTTACCGTACTCCTCCGAAAAGGCTGGACCGATTTTTATGAAATTTTATTTGCATATTCAGTAAGTCTGAGAGTCGGCTACTATCTATTTTTCATACCCCTAAGTGATAAGGGTTGTGTACCCCTAACCTTTTTTTTTTAATTTTTGAACAAATTCCTTTTTTTATTTTTTTTATAGTGTGGCATTAAAAATACATTCTACTCTAAATTTTCACCCTTCTATCACGAACCCCTATTTTTAATAGTAATTTTAGTAATTTATTTATTAGAAATTACCTAGAAATATTTTATATGACAAAACAACGTATGCCGGGTCGTCTTGTATTATTATAGTATTATTGCGATTTCTTATAATACCAAGATTTATAGCGTAGCTGCAAACATTATCTCTGGTGGAAAAGCACCCTTACGGCGTAAGCAACCTTTGGTAGAAAATTTCCTTTATTAACGCGTAGGTAAATAAATACTTTAGTTCCCCTTTCCGGAAATTAAAACGGAATTTTGTGTGCGAAATTAAAAGAAGATTATGTGGGCGTATGGTATAACTCCTTTGTAAATTGTTGCTCAGCTTATCTTAAAGGTAAACAGATTCTCACCGGTAAATAAATATATATATTAATATCCACTTCCGCCATTTTCATCTACTAAGTTAGTGTGTCCAACATCTTAGACATCATCACCACTTTCCATCAGGTGGGATTGATGTCAAGCATTAA
>DWJZ01002407.1:0-19568 GCA_018249125.1 Asbolis capucinus
CCGCGTGTGGCTGGCGGGGGCGGGGGCGGCGGGCGATCGATGCGGCACAGCTCGGTACAAGGGACACGCATCGCCTCACTGCCTACCCTGTTGCTATGTGCACCTCGGCTGCTATTCGGAGTAGGGGAGCATTTTGATGTTGGAAATGTACATTGTTTGCAGTGAGTTCCCTCTTACATTGGTTCTTCAAAGAAGGTGTATAAAGAGCTCTAGGAGCCGTGCATTAGCGACTCCCCTGGTGTAGGCCGGGTCCACTTACTATCAGGTGGTGCGCCTGCTTTATAGTAAGCCTTTCAGGCAATAAGAAATATATTAATTCTGATAAATCCTTTCTTTATGCGACAGTACAGTTAATAACTAAACACATAGTTGGCTTCAACGCATCGTCCACTACTGAGCACGAGGCTCTCCACATATGGAGGAGTTCTAGAGCATACTCCACCACGCTGCTCTTCATGCGGTTCGGTGGAGGGGTCAGTGACCAGCCCAGAGTCGGAAGTTTTTATGCCGCCCGTAGGCCTCCGACATGACTTAACGACTACTATCTTACGACAACCGGGACCGACGGGCTTCCGTGCCACCCACCCTCCTACCGACCGCGCCCGCAGTTGTTTAATTTTTCGATCGCTTACATTCCAAACTGCCGCCGGGCTATGAGCGCTACTCACATAATTACATAGAAGACAATATATATTTATTACAACAGTCGTTGTGTTAATAGTCTCCGTTCTTTTTAAAGTATGTACTTATTTAATCACAGCACACTAACAATAAATGTGATTTAATATGTAAAATGTGACTTCAAATTGATAGAGGTTCTACCTGAGAAAGATGGACTGCGAGGAGGTTACCCATTCACCCGACTGATGCAGCACTCTTAAAGCAAAATCATGTACATCGTACTCTACCATTATCATCTCAACCCATAGTGGCCCACTATTGAGCATGGGTCTCTTCTCTGAATGAGAAGGTTAAGGCCATAGTCCACCACGCTGGTCAAGTGTGGATTGGCAGACTTCACACACCTTTGGGTTTTACAACCTCCTCGGCATGCAGGTTTACTCACGATGTTTTCCTTCATCGTTATAGCGAGTGATATTTAAATGCTTAAAACGGACGTAACTCTGAGAAGTCAGAAGTGCACGGGATTCGAACCCCGACTCCCTGAGTAGGAGGCCGAATTTTTAACCACTAGGCTATTACCACTTCTACTGTACCATAACGCTGGCTTACTAGGTTCAACCCATTCATAGGCCGTCCCAGGTCTCTTCTGCCAGAGGAAGCCCAGGATAAACGCTATCATGCTGCCTCTGTGGGGATTGGTGCCGTACACCTGTTCGTTACCGACGACTGTGGTTCATCCAAGTGTTTCCGGTGTAAAAGCATTAATGTTAGTTTGTTAGCGGCGCGCAAGCTGCCGGCTTTCCACGTGGAGCTGCGATATAAACAAAATGGAAAGGAAAAATAAGCAGAGTTGTTAATGGCGGAATGTACGGAAACATTAATAACTCAATCGGTTCGTTCCGCTGGGCTCCGAGGCGCTTGCTACTGGTCGGCTGGTGCTGGGCGGGCGCCAAGAGCTGAGCGGCTCCATTCACATATTGCTTCAATAATTGAAATCTAATGTGTTTTCTTTTTAAATGTGCTCTTTTAAAACTATTATCACGACATTTTGCCAATTTTTCGCTGTTTTATTTGAGTTAAGGGAAGCTGTTTATAATGGATTGTAATTTATACGTTTTATTTCATTCGTTTATATATTTAAATGAAATTTTTCTGCGCGGGACCAACGAGGTGAAACGATAATTTGATGTTCTCTGCAACCAAAAGTATGATCCTCAGCGTGGCAAACCTGCGTACGAGATGTAACGTCCTCCGAGAGCCGAGCAAGGCCAAAGAACAATCACTACTCGCTCCCTTCCACAACGACCCGTCTCATAAATGTTCGGTTATTCCATCAAACAAGCCCATCATCATACTACGTTTAGTCTGACCAAACTCCATGCTATTCTTCACTTACATAAAGAACCTCTATCCTATTTTCAACGAACTATTCTGACGTAATTAACAAAATTTCCCTTTTAAAGCAGAAAGTTCCAATCTACGGTAACATGTAGTGCTCGCACACGAATGGCACCCCCCTCCCGCTACGCCCCCGTCCCCTTGCCCCCTCGCCCACCCTTCGCCCTTCAGGCTACGTGACAACGGCTGTATCCAGCCAGTTAGTCTACCTATGTATAACCTATATTCCCTGTAGGCTCCACTAATTGTCTTAAAAAATACGATTTCGTAATATCTATGAATTACTCTAGGATTCCTAAGACTAAAATCAGATATCTGCAGTAAGTCAAAGTCAACACGTAGCTAATACAAATGATACACATTAACGCAATCTTGGCTTCCATTTAAAAATAATAGCTGCAACAGTCACACTGCTCATCGCGGTCAACACCCGTATCGCCGTATCTCTGATCGCGGAGCCACATGCATCAACAGCTACTGTAGCTACTGGGGAGAGATGAGTATTAAGTGGGGAAGGGAGGCGCGAATTCAACGGCTTAAACAGTTTCAGAACGGAGAAGTGCCAGGGGCCGGAGGAACGAGCACTGTGAGTACCTGATTCAGATGACATACACTCCAGTTCACAAAGCACGTCGAATGAATGAGGGCTTTTGATTCAGATACATTTTAATCAAATACACTTTTTCATGTACAACTCGTTCTCTATTGTGATTGGTACGTGTTATCAACGTAGACTAACATTTTTTCTCACTACAGGTTGGTGAAGGACTAACGAGATTTTTATACTTTTAGAATCTTCAAATCATAAGAATACAAGTTGCCAAATGCGATTTCCGGCCAAACTGGTTTGACTTAGGTCAATTCAGTTCATAAAACGCGTGGTAACAACCTGAAACCTGACGAAGACAGGTCAAGATCTGGCCACACCCAAGCAGTCTTGCTTGCCTTCACAGGAACTACGAGATGTAACCTTCTTGTTCAACATGGAAATCTTCGCAAATTCTAGTCACCCTTTCTTGGCTTTCCAAGCAAGTCTCTCTCAATACTCTCCTTATTTACCACAAGAGCTCCTTATTTACCGCAGAAGACGACAGGAACGCATGTAAGAAGATTTCTCATGATCGGGGATACTACATAGGGCATACTCCGAGCGTGATATGATACCTGATAGGGTTTGATGATCAAATGATCCTGGACTGTGAGGTTATAATGAAATAAAACGAAATTTAATTCGAAGTTGGTTTTACAAACAATTTTCGAAAGTCAAACTACGCCATAGTTTCAACAAATCCCTATAGCGATTAGTCTTGGGAGAAGATGCGGTAAGGAATTTCCAATAAATTATATTTACCTAATTTTTCTTCTTCAAACCCTATTATTAGTGCTCTTTTGAAATTCTTAAAATGTTTAAAGATCGTAGTAGCAAATGTCGTCGCTGCATAAATGTCAACTTACAAGCGAGTCCTCGTCAGTAGCAACAAAAAACGAATTTCTTTGTTCGTTCATCCAACATTCGCTGAATGTAATTAAAAAGCTCATGCGAGTTATATACGTAGTTATAAATAGCTCACGCTTCAATGGAACATCAGCTGATTGTTGCTAAGGGCGAGTGCGACCAGTCGGGCGACCGGTCGACCCACTCGTCGGACATCCCTGGGGCACGGTGCGCATGTTCTGTATCGACTACCCTATGAACAAAGGCGTTCAGGGGAATTTGAGTCCTAACGCCGCACGATATAACTGTATTTGCATTGACGCAATTTGATAACCGAGCTCGGGCGCCGAGGTATCCGATGGCTGCCGTACAGGAAAATGGCCCTTGAGGCCGGGGCAGAAGGTGCCGGAGGGTGAAGGTCTCGTTGCTAGGCGTCTTCCCACTAATTACGGAACGTGCATTACGTGAATAAACTAGAGATATCCGTATTATCCAATATATCTCGGTGGGATACCTTTTCCATCCCCTTGCTTAACCGTCGCCCAACAAGACCACTTCATGTCGCAAACAGTGCATGTTTTATTTTTCCCTCGAATTACATTTATCGAAGCAGTTGACCGGATGGTTACCATGATTTAATCACGCTCTTTCCGTCCAGTGACCACGCCAGGACATGGGTCCCTAATTTAGAATGACGCAGTACTCAGCCACTCATCGGTGACCAGCCGGGTTATCTGCCTACCGATTCGTATTATTTATGTGTTTTTGTATTTTGTTATAATAAAGCAACTTTTGACCTTCATGTGGATTGGATCCTTTTCAATTAACTATGTCCAATTATGATAGTACTTACTAAGGAATCAAAATCAAGTTCCCGTGCTGCAGAACAGTCCACCGAACGACGATCGATGCAATAGAAAGGATTCTCCCGTTGAACTTGTCTGAAATCCGATAACATAGTTTAATGGCAAGGTAAAGCAAAGGTATTAAATCGATAATAAAATACAAAGTGTATTTTCCTCCAGATAATTCCCAGCGCGAGCGGCCGGGAGCTGCCGATCCATCTGCGTCCATAAAAAATATAGCGACATTTTCCTCCAACATTCCCCGTACTTACCTATTTCGTTATAGCAAATAACAAATTTACGAGAAACGACAATACTTGTTAAATATAATAATATGACCTTCTTACAAAATAACTTGTACACATCAATTTAATTATATTTTTCGTCGTGTTATTGAAACATCTTATTCAGTCGGTTCCGGCTGGAGCACATCTATAAGATTCATTTACTTTATAATCATGCATGCATACTATAGGATTGCGAAGTGCCAGCTATTAGTGCCAGACAAAAGTGGCCCATGTGGTATACTGCCAGTAGCTACCCCAGCAGCTAGCAGTCACCAGTGAGTAGATACTCCTGGGAATCAACTTCGTTACAGGACAGCAGAGCCAGGTTGCGCCAGTCGCAGCCTGCAATGGACGACAGTCATAATCGTCGTGAATATATTGGACATGTGTACACTATTAACAATAAATAGATAACAAAATTTCTGTGTGTATATGTTTGCTGCTTGATGACGCAAAACGGCTCAATTTGGACGTTTGCCACTTAGATAGCCACCAGTTTATCTTTCTTTCAAAGGACCAACTGGCAGTATTACGTCAATACAGGTTCGCTCATTGTCGCTGCCATGTCTGATGCAAGCAGTAAATACAACAACGCCTCTGTTATAAAATGGATCCAAGGACAAAGACTACGGAGCCCTGAGTTTCCACTCTGTGTTTAATATAAACTCTCAGCCAGGCTGCTGGCTGCCGGCGGCCGTATTCGTCCTCGTGCTCGTCCCTGACCCATTTATCAAATGTGAATTTACTAAGTACATTTTCAGTGAACTCTGTGTGAACAACGCTCCGATATAGGCACACATTTTGGTTAATAATAAAACATCGAAAGGTCGAGCCCCCAATGTTCAACTGTTTACTTCGTGTTTTACGTGGCTCTGTATGTGACTTGAACTCATTACGGTTCCCTGATGATCCCGGGACCTTATGCCTCCCGATGTCCACCGACATGGCTCAACAGCTGCTACCTGACGGTGTCAGTACCTTGAGAAGAATGATCTGAGAAATACTCGGCTTGGTTATTATTTTTAGTCTTTACAGTGTAAGAGGAAATGGGTCTAATTAAACTTGCTATATTTGACCCGAATACTTAACAAATATACTAACATACTAACTTACAAACATACACTGCAAGTTCAATAAAAGCTTGTACTGACTACTACACCGGAGATCGCGGGTTCGATTCTCACCCAGGTTAAATTTTTTTATGTTGAACAGGAATGTTTGTTCTGTGTGACTGGGTGTGTAATAGAATTATCTATTTAAGTATGTATTTAAAAGTATGTATGTATGTGTATCAGTTGTCTGATCACCATAGTACAAGCTAACGCTTAGTTTGGGTTCAGGTGGCCGTGTTGAGTACATTACAATATCGATGATGTGCTATGAACGCCATTCCATATTCCACTGCTGTTCACGTTGATTCCTTGATAAAATAACGCATATCTCTTAGTAATAATACTCAAATTATAATGATCGATCATAAATAACAGATAATATTTAGTTTTTTTTTGTTTTCTTTCGTTTAGATAGTTCTCGATCTTCGATTTAGTTATGTTTGATGAAAATAACTGATAATATTCAGTTATTTATTGATGCTATCTTTCGTTTAAACACTACTGATGGTAAGTGGTAGTGTTCTGAGCATATGTGGATGTTGCACATATCCCTGCAGCATCCAATTTGAGAAACATCTTAATGTTTGATGCTAACTCCAATACTCTTCAAGATATTATAATAACAAACAAAGCCATAAATAAACAGCGGGAAGTAACAGAGGGCGGGAGGCGCGGGGGGCGCGGGAGGGGGAGGGGATCGCCATAAATCGAGTAATATTAATTTACGAGTATCTATGTTTCCGCGGCTGCAATTTCTGCTGCGATGAATGATGATAGAGTTTTATTTGAAAACTTCGGTTTAGGTGGCGCGTTGTGACGAGAGGAGCGGACGACAATAAGCGATGTTTTTAGTTTTTGAATATTCAGAACCATACTTTTAATATTATAACTATGAAAGTGTGTTTTTGATGTATGTCCGTCTTTCACAGAACGGAACGACGGATTAACGTTTTTTTTTGTCTAAAAACTGACATAGTCTACTTTTTATCAAAGTCACCACCACGCGAGCGGACCCTTATAGAAAATAAAAATAGATTACTCTACTTTATTTAATGTAATATTATAATGTTAAGAATTTGTTCGCAACATCGTTAGTGTCAAAATGTCTTAATCCATGTCACGTATGTTTCTGTAGTATATCTAGGTTAAACATAAAAACCTTCAAAGATCTAATAACAGGTATTTAGGTATCCCTTGCCTTGGATTTGGAAAGAAACTGATAGATGGATTTGGATAAAATTAATTAACTATAATTCTTTTTTATGAGAAAATCCCATAATCGAGTAGACGAGCCTAATGAACGATAAATGGTCAGCGTCGCCCACATATTAAGGAATCATCATCAAAGTTCATGTGGCGGAGGAACGCTCCTCGCCTGCTGCTACCACCGTGCGCCAACCGAGATCGTTTACGAGTGTGTCAGAGAAAATTAATTTTTAACCGAGATTGCGATGTAAGTTAAATTGGAACTCGAATCTGTGTATCACTGCTAACGAGGTTTGTGTATGAGTGTGTTGTGTGCATGAGTGGATTGTATTTGTGACACTGCCAAACCGTCACTACATCTTCCCAATGTATTTCTTTATTTTAGATTGATTATTCCTATATTAGATTATGCCAATCCGCACTTGGCCAGCGTGGTGGACTATGGCCTTAACCTTCATTCAGAGAAGAGACCCGTGCTCAATAGTGGGCCGTGATGGGTCGAGATCATTTCTAAATTATTAACCTTCAATGAATACTAACATATAAAACTATGATATGATCCTGTGTCAGTGATACTGAGGATAAACATATTTTTGGCAGTCGGTAGCACGGGGAGATTTATTAAAAATATAGTAACACTAGCTAGGCAATACTATTTCACCATTTATCACAAACACTACATTAATAATCACAGATGTCCCGCCACAGCCTCTTAACGGGCAATTCAATGAGGGGGCCCGATATAAAGATTTCAATATCGACAAGTAATTTTCAATATCCGGCCTTAATCCGGCGCCGGAGGGCCCGCGGCCGCCCCCGCGCCCGGCACCACGAACATGGAGCCCAAATTATTTTTCCTTTATAAATAGACCCTCACGAAACGGGAGCACCTCTATTGAAGAACAGATAAGTTTTTCGTGTTGACTTTACACGACCCGAGGCGGTAATGAGAGACAAGATTTAGTTCGAGGCTTCGACGGCGAGGGCCGAGCGGAACCAGCCCTCGCCGGCTTCGACCTCGCGACGGGCCCACTAGCTTCTGAATAGCTTGCACTAGGATACAGAGATTAGATAACGTAATCCCCCGGAGACTTATGTGCTACATTAATTTACAGTCTAATCGAGCAGCTAAAAATTTGACAATACGGTGGTGGTCGTCAGCCAGCAGTCACCGTGGCGGTGAACGCAGAGATAATTTAAAACGGTGCGGTATTATTTTGGTTGACGTCAAAAATATTTTCGACTTCAAAAGAAATTCTACGAAGCGGTCTCGCCTTGACAGCGAAAAGGTGTTACGGACGGGATAGAAATACCGGGTGATGCGGGGCGGCGGGCGCGGGGGACGCGGGCGGGGGCTCGTCACCATGAACTCATCGGCGGAGGGAGTGTGGCCGCCAGCCAGCGCGCGCCGCCGGCCTGTCTGCGGCCGCTCGACACTGGCCCGACACTAGCCCGACTGGCACGACCGGTTCACACTTTGGCCTAAACTGACCAGCTGTTAGTACTTTTGCTACAGAAATTAATCACTGACACGAATGAAGACACTAAAACTTTTGCTTGATTTTTTCATTAATAGTTTATAAACCAATCACGGAAACGATAAAATAAACCATGACATGCCTTAATGAGACTTGACAATCTGCGTGGACGGCGGCCGACACGTGCGAGCTGGCCCTCTTCCAATGTAGCGCGAACAATTTAAGTCCAAGTTGGCTCGGCCTGTCCCGGCAGCCAGCTGCTGGTGATGCAACCGACCTAAATGCCAGCATCACCCACAATGAGGGGTTAGTGCGACTAGTACACGATCTAACATTAACCTCATTCAAGTCAAGTCCTGCTTTCAAGCTGTCAGTCCCGCTGTCCCCAACGAAAACAAAAATGTCCTGCTTTTACGACACCCCTATTTAATTGTCTACATTTACATATATAAAGTAACTGTAATCTAGCTGTTATGTTTCACGCCCAAACGGTTGAACCGATGTTGCAGTAACGAGGTAGTTTCTTCGCCGCTAAATTATTTATAAATATTATTTGTAGGGTAAGTCGTTGTAAGAATTAAGACGCTAGTGAGGCTACGGTAGCAGAATAAATGATTTTCACTCACTTTTAAATTATGTATGAGCTAAAATAAAAACTTTTCAGTTTTCTGGCGCGGGGAGTGAACGAACTTGTGTATTCAATCGTTTATCGTGTGCGTGATGCATTCAAAAGGATATATAAATAGCATACGATTACATTGAAAAGGAGGCGAGTTCTTCAGCTAACGTTCATTATCCGACTCCTTTTGAAGCAGGCTCTTCATCATCATCTGTTCACGTCGCCCGGCTTCGTTACGTGGACCTGTTTTTACATTTTTCGCTGCATATTGTTACGCGGTGACACAAATTAACCAGAGCCATTATTTGAACAGGACGGAGCTAATGGCTTTCGGTTTAAAATAAGTATGTGTATCGCTTTAATATGCCAAACAGTCGTTACTGGAACTGGTCGGAGCCGTCGACAATACGCTCGTCAGAACATTGGCACACGTCACTTTCACAAGCTAATGATCCACGAAGACGTTCTTGAAGCGACGTCTAACTACATATTAATTACTCCGTAGGATGTTCTGATCGTCATTTAAAAAAGTGTACTCAAATAGAGCCGGTGGGAGAATCCGTTCGGGAGGGCGGTTCTCCTTTATATTTAGTGTCGGCATGGACATCAGCTCGCACGCCACAGATCCCGTCAGGTTCAGGGCCGACCCGACAGATGTCAGGGTGACGGCCTCGGTTCCCGACCGCGGTGCCGATAACTTCTTAAAAAATATCAGTTTCTGGCACGTTGACAGGGCTGTCCCATCAATCAATTATTGTTTAGAGTTTAACCTTGGCTAAACAAGTTTCTATTTCTCTGGTTTGCTATGGTGAACTTAATAAAAACTGATGTAGATTTCTGATGATAGGTCCTTTAGATTATAACACGCCAGAAAGGGTTTCACTAACGAAGTTCTTACCAACTTTGCTATCTCACAATAAAATAATTCTATCTGGACTTGAATCTAAAACCATATAACAAAGCTATGATAATCAACATTTGGTGAAATGAAATGATTGTCTTTGCCAAAACGATAACCGTGCAGACATGCCTCATTTCTTATGACTGTAGTCAGCTACAGTCATCGGCAGAATCTGTATTATATCCATGTACTTACACCGTGTACACTTAGATGGCTGTTGCTAGGATGAACAAAGTACGATCTGTTTATAGCGATTGGAAAGGTGCCGTTTACGTCATTGGCCGCCGCCGGGTCTACTATCTACTATGCCACCTAGATACTCGACTTGGACCATCCTCAACTACAGAAACGGGACGTCCGTCAGGTGCAGGGGAAACACACCCGTGTGCCCAGGAGGTTAAGTCTATTTTAAATCGGGGTTCGCGTTGCGTGCGCTTAACCCGTAAATAAGGTATGACGCGAACAGCAGTTCGATGTCGCGGTAATTCAATATTTGAACATAATTCGGAAAGTCATGTTGCAGGAGTCGGCGGCAATTTGTCTGAAAGCGTTGTCACGTTGACAGCCCGAGCCGGGGATGGAGCCGCGGGCGTTCGCTCCCATCAGGCGCGATTAAAGAGCGTTTTGTTTTTCAAAATCACCAAATAAATAATTATGGAAAGAAATTATAAAAACCTTAACATGTCCTTCTTCGATCTTAGACCATAATATGAAACATTGTGATCGTATTAAAATAGTACACAGTTCGTTTCAGTGGCCAGCTGCAGGTATTCTATAACTATATATATGTACAGCCAACATCAGGTGGGTATATTCTCATTATAGTATATACTTGTAGTGACTCTTAGTTTAGTAACTGTTGTTGAATGAAGGGTAATATAATATGAAATAGACAGGAATATGGAGCTCGCAAGCAATCGTTGACGAGCACCATACACCGCAGTTTGCCAAGTGTCTGTCTATCTGGGTTTATCTAAATGAATTGAATGATTGCTTCAGAAATAATAAAATGAATCTTATTACTCGAGAGTAAAATTTAATATCGAATGTTTCAGGGAAAGGAGTCCCAGGATATCTCAAAAGGGTAAATTTGACAAGGAACGCGGTTGAGGAGACGCCAAGTTTGCTCGCGTTAATTTGTGTTGCAGCGAGTCCGGGAACTTCGGCCAAGTTTGTAATAACTGTTGGGTAACTATCAATTACATTTGTAAACTCGATAGCCTTTATCCAATGTAACTTCGCTCCCCACAATGATAAGGGCTGAACGTTAAAACCCTTCGCCTTTCACTCGAAGTCCACCCTGACAATTTTGGAACTAATTTATCTGACTTTAACACAATTGAGTTCTTGTTTATCAAGATATCTGTTTTTACTCAGCGTTTGAAATTCAACAAGCGGTTCAATATAAATTTAATGGAAGAAACATGGTGAGAATATAAATTGTAAAACGATTATTTTAATTGTGGTGCTTCGTCAGCTTCGACCTCGAGCAAAACATCGGTGAAACAATATTACATGAATACACAATAGTACCTACATGTTTCAAAAAGAAAATTATATAACAAACCGACTAATAAATTCAAAGTGGTCCTCCACATAGAGCCGCTCGACTCAAAGCCCTACCCTCTAAAAGCAACTACCCTCACCTACCTGCTCCAAAATTTTCGTCGTAATTATTTTTTGTTACGGAGTTTTATACGAGACACTTATAGAAACTTTGGAGGCTTTGCATTATTAATTCACGAGTTCACAAAGAAAGCTGAAAAAAGAAATAACGAAAGGTGATTGAACTCGGCTTTTGTTCGGAAAAAATGATATTGAAGTATTATAGGGCCAACGAGCTGACACAATCCGTCGGAGCGCGGAGCTGCGCGGTACCCTCACATTGTTCTACCGGCATGGTATCGGCAAGGACGCTCCAGTGATTCAACGAGCCGATGAAGTTAAACAAATTAAAACTATACAAGAACATCCCTCAGTTATTACGACTTGACACATTCACAAAACAAAACAATCTTCTCCCTTAAATACTGCCATAACGGTGAGTGTCAGCGTCTTTATAGATGCGTAGAGAGGGGCCCCGAACATTGTGCACGTTCCCAAAATCCCAGCAAACAATTTCATTGAAAGTAATTTCTTAGATGAAATCGATTGTTTCATCCCAGTGAGGCCGGGCGCTCGGTATGGGATAGTGGGCTGCCCGCCATTCCATTGCGGGGGATTGCGTTAAGGAACGTTAGCGAATCGTAAATTCCCATATCATCTTCAGTTCCTACTGACAGAAACTGTAATTCCCAGTGTCATTGTACCGCTTTCAATCTAAGACATTTTAACCTTATTAACGGTTAAGTAACCTGCTGTATGCATAAATATTCGCTATAGTAAAAACAGGGGTGCGTGTACACGTGCGCGCGTCACAAGCACTTCCTCGGCATCATTCAAAAAATTAGAATAAATCATGTAATGCAATTTAAATTTATTCATCTTTTAAATATTTATTATTTTCTTTATGGAATATTCACTTTTTATTTTGGTCAAATATTTTTTTTTCAATTTGTTTATTTATTATAGAAATGTTTATAATTTTCTAATTTTAATATTTAAAAATTCCTGACAAATTTTAAAAGTAGTAAAAACCTAATAATATTTATAAGTATTTATCATGATCCTTGAGCTTCTGGTACCAATGCGTATAACATTATTAAATATATACATTTCTGTTTGATAACTTCAAGCGACTGTCCTCCCGGAGTCCCGGTGAATGAGGTGTTTGCGAAGATAAAGGTGTTTGGAGAAAACGCGCGGCCTTTGTAAAGGTAATCCGGGATTAAGGAGGCGGCTGATCCCGCGTTATTGCGGGATCGTTTTGTTCAGGTGATCCCGACTTCTGCCAAGCGAGGTGTTCGCTGAAGCCGGCCGGAATACCAATTGGGATCCGAATGTTATGAAGAGAAGATGTTTGTTTTTCCCTATTAAGGTTTCCGGTGAAGTCGTGTACTGACTTCGGATTTGGTACGCGCCGCTACTGTTCGCCTTTATTTGAATCGTTTGTTTAGGAGTTTGTAAGCTTCAGCTTTGAATTCAAAGGAAATCAAAGGGAATTCAGCACGAGCACACCTCCACCGACCCTCGACGCGTTATTGTCTAAAGTTGGATATTGGAATCCAACACGATAATTGAGTTTAGAACTTAGCTTAAATTTTCCTCATAAATCGTCGTCTGGAACATCTCAAAATATATATCACAACTTAGATCTAATGGCATGAAGAGTTTGACAGAAATGTAGGTTAGTACACTTTATTGAAAGAACTCGATTCAGGTTACTCCAGATCTCGGCTCTGTTAGGCTGCATCCGAAAACTACAACATATAATAATGACCGAAGCGCGGAGGCAGTGCCGATGGAAAATTGAACATGTATTGTAAGCTGCAGCATTATAATCATAATTAAGCAAGCGACAAACAATTAGTTGTACGTGGTCAGAGCCGAGACGCCGCGCCAACGACGACCCTGACCAGCTCACCGGACCGACAAGTGAGAGGACATTACATTACTTTTATCTATTACATAATTTCCCCAAACAGCATTTGCATATTGAAGGTTTTGTAATTATGTTTGATTTTGTTGTATTTTCAGCATTCGGAGCCTCTGGCGTAGTCACGCGCCTGTCATCACCCGAAGACAGATACTGGACCTCCATGATCATCTGCTCTCCTTCCCTGCATCACAAGACGTCTGCCCGCTCGGCGCGTCGTTCTCGTCAGAGCAAAGCGTTAAATAATTAAACATGTCAGCTGACGCGATTATTATGTGTTACCTTGATCTTGGCACGATGTTCACACTTATATATTGGCGATGCAAAGAAATACGAGTCTTAATTCAGTGGGTTAAGGTTTAGAAGGTAATCGGTACGAGTAGTTGGAGCGGCGAGCTCGGCCGTCCTCCGGGCGGCGGCGGTGGAGGGCGGACTTGACGCACCTCGCCGAATATCGTGGAGAAGTGCCAGTCATGTTCACAGAGACAGACACATAAATTTCATTTTTGAGAAGAATCAATATTATTAATAAACTAGCTGTACCCGCAGCTTCGCTTACACACATACATTGTTTTTTACTTTCAATGGATCAAAAATCCAAATCCCAAGGGAACTCTGGTATAATAAGGGATGAAAATTTTCTTAAATGATAAGTATTTCTCGAGATTTAAAGTCATTCTAAAAATAAATACTACTGTACTCGTATATTGAGAGGCATCTTAGTACAAAATATCATCCTCCTTTTCTTTTCTTTGCTTTATAGGATTAAAATAAAGAAACGCTGAATATATATCGAAGGTATTATATAATGGATACGTAAATTTTAAATTCAAGGTAAACACGTACACCTGTCACCCAGGAGCTTGTATTGAAAGTTTCAATATACTCACATTATTTTGCCTTTTTTTCTTTTTATAACAAAATATCAAAAAATTGAGAATCATGTATTTTATTAATTTAAATAAGGCATGTTTGTTGCAAATTTCGAGCAAATCGGTTGACATTTAAGAAAATTTCCATACCAACATCCTTCTCCTATTCCAGGCAAGCCCGGGAATTATTCGGAATAAAAAATAGCCTAAATGTTAATCGGGGATATAAGTAGTAACTTGACAAAGTTTCATCAAAATCTATCCAGTGATCTTCACGTGATGCGCGTTCACACAGACAGACAGACAGACAATAATTCCAAAAAAAAATTTTTCGTCCTCTGTTCCGATATTAGAGTGCCCCTTATAACATTTTTGAAAAAAAGAATTTAGAGGAAACATGCACTTTGAATTTTATTATTGTATAGATACAGCAGTGATCCCGAGCTGCTGTAGCCGACGACAGCGGGGATTGGAACGTCGACGATGTACTGCGGCTTGGAGAATATCTCTCTCCTAATATAATAGTATTTTGTCACCGTCTTCCGACCATGAAAATTTATGAATTTTAATTTGTGTCTGAGTCGTGAGGAAGACTTACTGATTGATGGTTTAACAGGGTACTGAGTGTGAAGACAATGTCTGAGGGCAGCAGTGGCGGCGTACGCCGAGACACCAGTCGCCAGCGTCAGCGATGAGCGGCCATTATCGAAATTACTTGCGTTATATAGTTTATAACTGGAATTAACTAATGGGCGCGCCCTCGGGTACTCGGGAAATATTATGCATTGCATTATAAACGCTAATGAGTGAGGATAAGGTTCAATATCGTTTGAAGTAAACTATTCTGTAGGGAACATCACATTTTGATATTGAATAATAAGTTGATGGTGATGTCTACAGGTACGAGCGGTCCTGACAGGTTCCACTGTCCGTGTAGCTGGGGCAGCGTGGTGCCTACATTAATGAATGAATAATATTATTTTACAATAAGGTTTTCCGGCTCGTCTCCTAAAGTCACTCTCCCAAGACCTTAGTTTGGATTTGAAGTTTGAAACGAATAGGCTCCAAAACGACTGAGCTGGTTTAAAAAAAATCTTTTACCATTGCTGGTTTAAACCTGATGATTATAGGTGATAGAATATTATAAACACGTCAGGGGTCCGTATGAAATTTCGGTGATCTAACCGAACGTGGGATAAGAAACCAAAAAATGTCTTGTGCAGTGTAAGCTACGGAAATAGTTGACAATAACATTTTATGTATTGACAGAAAAAAATAACGATTGTGGACTTATACATTATGATGTATCAGGTTTGTTTGACACGTTACATTATCGAAGTTTTTATACGGAGCAGTAACGTTTTTGACAATAGTAGGATTCTAATCGTGATAGAATAATTACATTCTGCTCGCTAGTGGCAGAGCATACTGCTCACAAGTATAGAGAAGATGACTTTACGATACCGACCACGTCCTCGATAAGTCTGTTACAGTTATGTCACAATAACTACTTTTTTCTTACAGGTGATTCTGTCGAAGCGCTGCGAGGGTAGGTTCTAGTATGACATAGTAGTTTCATTTAAACATCATCTCAACACCAGATGGGGTCGTAGTCAAGTTTTATGTCGCCCAAAGCCCTCCGACATGGCTCATGGCCTGCTACAAACGGGACCAACGGTGTGACGTGCCCCCAAATGTGAACGAATCCCACTTCAAAAATGCTCCCACTAGCGGTCACCCATCGTCTCGCTGACTGCCCTCTGTCGTTTACCTGCGCTCCATCATTTACGTCCTAAGCCGGGCTATATGAGCTTTCGTTTCTAAATTCATTTCTTTCGTAAAAATTTACAACAAAGTATGTAAAAGGTGTTTCAGAAATGGTACACGCTGGGCCACGCTGCTGCCCCCGCCTGATACGGAGCGGTAATGAACCGCGCAAATTAATATTACAACTTAAATGTAGAACTTTTCCTGCAGATTGGTTTCAGCGGCACTAAAATGACGCCGAGGCTAGTTGAGAACGGATGGGGAAACAAACATTTGATAATAATTAACTTATTTTTAACTGTAACGGGTATTCGCCTTCCGTGTGATAAATTACAATAATCGTGAGTACTATATTTCCCATTGCAAGTTAATTGACAACTGTCATATAAAATATGTTCATAATAATAATCATGCGTTATAAATAAATATTGAACAACTCACACACGGTTATCTGACCCCAAAATAAGCGTTACCTTGTACTATGGTGATCAGACAACTGATAAACATATACATTTTAAATATATATAACATATAAACATACATTTTAAATATAATATAAATATAAACTGATAAACATTTTAAATATACTTATATAGATATTTACACCCAGACACACAGAACAAACATTCCTGCTAATCATAGAAAAGTTTGACCTGGGTGGGAATCAAACCCGCGACCTTCGGTGTAGCAGTCAGGTTCGCTAACCACTAGACCAACCGGCCTGTCAACACTTTTACTTGTAAATAGTAAAAATAGAAACACTAGATTATCTGACTGCTATATCGATAAAATCTTGGTAACCAAAACTAAAAGGAACTGTAAACAAAAAGAACACAAGTGAGCTGTGCTGTGAAATTATTGTGGTCACATGTAAGTTACTAACAAGATTTCATAATAATAGTCAAATAAAGATCTGAACAGCCTCGGGGATTATCTACATAGATCATTAATTTAAAATGAATGACGATTCATTGGCATGGTAATACGTTTACTGTAGTCCTTTACAATCATAGCATGTATACCCTGTGTTCATAAAACTATAGGTATGTATTCGTTACGATAATATCCAAGTCCTGTTACAGCAAAATAACTAAACAAAGAGTAACAGATAAGATAAATAAGTAATCTGGCTGAGTTAGAATTCCTCTTCCTCCCAACAAATCCCCGTTGAATCTCGTTCGCCGATTCCATTTTGGCGCCAGGCTAGCAAAAACACTTTAATTGATACTAATCTGTCTCGAAACAAAAGTAAAACAAGAAACGGAAGCGGAATACGGTTTCCAATCAAGTCGGTATTATGTGGATCGGAGTTTGGAGCGGCAGACTAGCGGCTTTATCCGAGTTTAATCAGGGGATCGGCTTTCGGCAGTGAATTGAATTATCGTCGGAGTGATATACGGCCAATAGTCGTAACGTGCTCGTCCCGCCCTGCGCCCCGCGCCCCGCACAGCGTCCCGGTCAGCGGTGATATTTTAGCGCTCCGGTAATTCCGTCGGCCATTGCGGACAGTCGGCGAGCGGTCCTCGGCGCGCCCGTCGCTGATAATGACTCTCCTACGGTCTCCGTTAACTCACCCGGTCCAGTAACACGCTCTCCGTGTCCACTCTGTCTGTGGGTGTGTTCAAGATGGCACACACCACCACATATGTTAATAAAAATGTTATTGTATGCGAGCCATTTATAGGTATTGTCTACAGCTCAACGAGCAACAACATCTTGATGTTTTTGATAAATGTAATAGTAATTTGGCCAGCCTGAGTTGTGGCGCTGGGGGAGTGCTCCAGCCAGACGGCCAGGAACTGTGTTGACGACAGATCGTGGTAAAAACAACAGGGAATGTGTCGGAGGTCAACATGACTCACTATTTTCTTTATTTATAAACCGTTGACCGGTGCCGTAAGACTCTTCAAAAAATACGTCTAAAAACATAAAAAAAGGGTTTCTCTCATTTGTAACTACGAAGACCTGCGACAGACAGACGGACAGCCGATTAATAACGTCCTAATAAAATACAAATTTTATTTTTCGCCGATGAGACCATAGTTAGGGACGGTAATTTTAGTTTTTAAAAGAATTGGTGAATGTATCGCACGCACAAAGAACGCGTGCTCTCCTGCATCATGACGCGAACACCTCATCAACAATCATTACGAGCAGCAGCAGGAGCAGGACGGAGCAGGACGGAGCAGCGGATGCATTCCCCTACACAGCTACAGCACTTCGTCAAACGCACTCCAGATCTGGAGCTATTTATTTGCATTTTACGAACATCTGAGCGCCTCTCGGCCCCCGCCGTCCGGAACAATCCAGCGTCCCGTAAAAATGATCTACGGGATAAGAAGTAGGAAGCATATAAAATGGCAACTGCACTACCATTAAGTGTAATTGTTTTGTAAATGTGGTTTGAGTCGTTAGCGCTTTTCGCCAACACCACCGCCACCACCGCCACCACCGGACCGCCGCCGGTTTCACACATAACAATAAAATAGATATCCAAAAGGAACTGGCACCTGTAACCGACTCTTTGTACTTTATGATCAAAATACATAAAAGAAAAGCATAAGAGAGACAAATATAAAATAATTCGGTTTTTCTACATTAGTCTTGTTTCTTGACCATTGTTATTAATACGTATTTATTTATCTTTCTACAAAATAAAACAACTATGACTGTGACAGACTGACAGAAGGACTTGTCTGATAACAATTATAATTAACAGCATTAATAAGTAGTACACTAAACACACGCGAAATCCTTATTTCCTGTTCCCAAATCAGATCTACGAAACCTACATACCGGTGTATGTAGGTAAGAAAAGACTGTGACCGCCAACGGCTGTCACATGTCACACGTCAGCCGTCACCGTGACAGGAGAGCGCTGGTCACTTTTGGCTAAATGATCTACCGAGGCAAGTGAGTTGTAAAATTATTTGGTATGGAAAAGGAAATTATACATAATAGCGATAAATAATAGCGATTATATAATAGCGATTTTATGAGATGGGGACATGTGCCTGACGAGGAAAACGTTATAGAACAACAGAAATTACACAAGTGCCTGAAGCCTACATGTCCCTGTAAACCCAACCCTCTTAGAGAGATATATAATTAGGCAGGATACACGTTTATTTCATCCCACCAACTGATATTCTATTTATTTATCGTGTAGTGCGGGGGACAAATAAAGCGACCAGACCAGGGACTGTTTCGTGTCTTCGAAACTTCGAGCCAGTCACTCAGCCAATGTAAATAGTCTCCGTTGTATCACTCTCCCTGCCTTCTGTCCTATTTACAGACGATATTGCAATAAGCCGTCAGTTTTTGACCCTAAACAGTGACATAGGGTACCAATTTGCGAACACAATAACATTTTATATAACACTAGCTGACCCGGCAGACGTTGTTCTGCTAAATTATTTATTTATTTTTATTTATGTCACCTCTTATACGAAGTTTCAAAGGGCAAGACTTAATGCCTAATGGCATTGT
>DWJZ01002408.1:0-19567 GCA_018249125.1 Asbolis capucinus
AAATAAATAAATTTCACAGACCAGGTAGAGATATTTCTGTTTAATCTTCCTTTGTATGTAATATTTTAAAATCGTACTCTTCGTTTTATACATAAAACACAGTTGTTTAAATTAACACTTATTAGCTTTAATTGTATACATTTTGTATAGTTTTGTTATGATAATTGTGCTAAAGTACTTAAGTCTTTATCTGTGGGTTATATCTATGAAGGGATTAAGTTAACAGGACTGCAATCTCACATTGAAAAAAGGAGCCGAGAGCGAGGTGCAATACCAAGGTTGTATGTCCCTTTCTAACAGGGTGACAATGGGCCTTCAAATATTATGTAAAACATATGTTAATATATGTACACACATTTATACTAATTTAATAAATGTATAGGTCTGTCTGTAACCTTTTGACTTGACGCCTAAACTATTTAATCCTTTTTAATGAAAATTACTACATAAGTGGAATAGAAATAATCGTAACGCCGATGCCGACGTCATCGCGGTGAAAATAAGAAACTAGTTTTTACAAATTCAATTTGAAACACAAAACGATCAGTTCGTCCTCGCTTTAACCTCATAAAATTGTTTATCTATCCTTCGAAGTTCTCAGTCCTGTTTAATATATGACATCAATTTATTCAATATCGACTGAACGGATCTATTATGATTAACAGTTGATCACAAACATCACTGTAGACAGAGAAGAGTAGTTTTCTCTGCCTGCGGTCTACCGTAGACAGAAAAAACTATACGATTTATGGACATCACAATGGTAATTTTTGAAGACTTGACGACACATGACAGTTGACACGACACATGACGTAAGTAACGTTGGTCAAGTGTAGACGTGGTATAAACTGTTGGTTAGTGATATCATTACAAAAAAAATAACAGTGATAAATCACCGTGGCATTGTCACTTCAATCGCTCTTGTAACATTCTTAACGTTACGTTGGTTACATTTTATAGTATTTTTATTACTTTATCACCACTGTTATATAAGTTACGATGATTCATACTACCAAGATACGAAACTGTATTAATTTATATAACTATGAAAATAAATAAAATTAGTGATATTAATAATTATTATTAAAAACAGTACATTATTTTACTCTAACATGATAATTAAAAAAATTAACAGGCTGGTTGGTGTAGTGGTTAGTGAACCTGACTGCTACACCGAAGGTCATGGGTTCGATTCCCGCCCGGTTAAACTTTTCTGTGATGAGCAGAAATGTTTGTGCTGTGTATCTGGATATAAATATATATATAAGTATGTATTTAAAAATATTCATGTATGTTTATCAGTTATATAGTACAAGCAAACGCATAGTTTGGGATCAGATGGTCGTGTGTGAGTTGACCAAAGATATTTATTTATATAATAACAAAAAAAATTGTGTGGCCCTGTATTTTTTCATATATAATAATAATAAAAAAAAATCAACAAATATCAATTGAAAAATCTATCATTCTGTATGAGTTATTTTATTTATAAAATAAACAACTTAAGTTATTTCTTTAAATTCAAATATTCCCAAGGGTGAGTGGCGTGAGCCACTGTGACGTTAATGTACCTTTTATATAACTCAATATCCATAAATGTATACTCAGTATCGTACTTATGCTAGTCAACAGCGTATGTGTGCGCTTATGGCCGGATTGTAGTGTGACTTGTTTTGACCAAGACAGAAAAAAATATTCGGTAGTAAATTAAAATTATCTTTTTGGTTTGAATTTATTTCATTTTAGTTTATATAATTTTAGATTAGAAATAAGAAAATAAAGTGAAATAATATGTTTTAAATTAAAAATATCTCGTTATCTTAGTATTGTAATTTTTGATGCCATGATTGTTGAATACAATGAACCCTAGCAAAATAAACAAAATAATCTATCGCAGATGGTTAAAGGACAAAATTAGGTATCAGGTGGTTAAGGGTTAAACTCCTACACTTTCCTACCCCTGCAGTTCCTAAACGTTTCTCCACGAACACCGCGATTGCGATGACTGCGTGCGAGATGTGACCGAGGTTACAGAAATTGAACGTTATCCGATGTTACACGTAACAACCCAAGTAACAGTGCTTTTTCACGTTATTATTTCATATGTTATCCACAGATCTTGTCACCGTGATCGGTTTTTGAACGTAGATCACGATGATTTAATTTACGTGAAGTTATTTCTGACACAGGTGGCGTTAATTTTTAATTTTCTTGTGCATTGCTTAAATCTAATGAATATTTTATATAATTTTAATTTTATATAATATAGTTAATGACTATATAATATAAGCGACAATTAAACTATACATACGCAAGTACTACAAAAGTTCCGAATAATGATAAATAAAATTGTGATAATATGAAATTGTATAAATTTTTCGTAAGGTGAGTTTCTGGATCTAATTTAGTACAAAATTCTTTGTGTTTGTCCTACAACTTATCCCAAAGTATGCACATCAGTAAAAAAAAATATTAAGTTTAGAAGTCTTATCATTGCTTAGAATTTAACTTTTGATAATTTTTTTTATGTATAAATGATATGACTGACGAAATAGACTCAACCTTTTGTTGTTGCATAGAATAAATGTTAGGTTATAAAATACCTGTAGTTGGTTATTTTCCATCAAGACATCACTTGAAATGTATAACACTAGTACTGTAATATCATGGGCCATTGTGTTTTGTATATAATATCATGCTATATAAAAAAACTAACTGTACACGCAGCTTCTCTTAGCCACATTGATTGTTATTATTACCAGTAGATCAAAAAATCCCATACAAATTTTTGTCCCGTATCCCAAGAGAGCCCCAGTATAATTAAGGGTAAATAAGTATCTTTGTTAAGTATTTTTCGAAATTTAAGGTAATTCCAAAACTAATCACTATATTCTCCTTTTTCTATGCTTTATAGGAAGGATAAAATTGAAGAAATGCTAAATTTATATTAAACATAGTGTTTTAAATTCCAGGTAAACATATGTATGTATATGTACCATCCAGGAGCTTGAATCGCATATATCTAAATAATTATCCTATTTAGCCTTTTTTTCTTCCTTTTCATTATATATAATATCAATAAACTGAGGAACATGTGCTTCATTAATATGAATAAAGAATGTTTGTTGCAAATTTCAAGTAAATTGGTTGATATTTAAGAAAAGTCCCATACAAACTTTCTTCCCCTATCTCAAGGAAACACCAGAAATATTGGGGATAAAAAGTATACCAAATGTTGACCTCTGCCAAGTTGCATCGAAATTGGTCCATGGGTATTCATGCAATGTGTGTTTACACAGATAGACAGACAATAAATCCAAAAAGATTTTTTTTGTGATCTATCTCCATATTAGTATGCCGTCTCATTAAAATTAAAAAAATATATTCAATGTACAGAAATAATGCACTTTGAGTTAGTTATATTATAGTATAGATAACAGGCTGTATGTAATTTTACTCAAGTAAATGGGGGCCCCCTGAATAGGTTTGCAATATACATATTAAACTCATTCTAACAGAATGTCATAACTTTAAAATGTTCCTTTATCAGATACTGCTAATGGTCCATATTTCACATTAAGAGCATCACAGCTTAGAGAGAAAAAGAAAAGTAACAGTTGGAAAAATTTAAATCTCAAGGAAGATTGAGACAGAAAGGCAGGAAGTCTATAAACTCCTTTGGGTGAGTGGTCTTGCTAGAAAATGTTTCTCCTAGTTTCACAGAACACCTATTATTTTTAATAATTGTTACTCGAAATCAGAAGTGAGCAACCTTTTGAATTAAAGGGCCAATTTTCAATTAGATTTTTGCTAGAGGGACCACATATACTAGCTTTATTCATACTTAACATTTTAAAGTTGCTATGTAATAATGCATAATTTGCTCAATTTTGTATTGTTATATTATTTTGTGTTTTGACAAAGTGTTTGACCTTCTAAGCACAAAAAATCTAATTTAAAAATGTTCAATGTGTCACATGTGATCAGTGGGCCGCAGGTTGCTCACCCCTGCTCTAAAACAATCTTGTGTCCAAGCAGACTATTAAAATATTATTAAATATAAATTATATTTTTCCATCTGTGTTAGGTAGTGTTAGCTTAATAGCATATTTCGCCATTTTAATGTAAACCAACATTTTACATCGTTTTTTTTTATTACATAGGAGTTCAAAAGGCGTAGCTTAAGTTATGGTAAACGAATCTCGCTCGCCGCCTGCCCCTCGTGAGCGCATGCCGCCGCCGGAGCCCCGACAGCGGCAAGCGCCGCCGCCCCCGCGTCGCTCTACCGCTCAACCTCCGCCGCAACCAAGAGAACGTGTAGCTCCACCCCAGCCACAGGAACGGCAACCACCTCCACTAACAAAACACTGATCTTACGTCAGCCTGCTGTTATGCCAAATGTTCTTGAGACTACTAAATACTGCTTAAATACTTCACTACCTATACATTCATACATTACTACCCATATTAATCAACAATACTATTTTTTTATCTACTACAAGCTTTATACTAAGCAAATGGTGCGCTTTTCCTGTACATTTGTCATTTCAAATATTTTATTAGTTTACACATTGAGTACTTTAGTATGTAGTATGTGTAAGTAGCCGATGCCTTGTCAACCAAATAGGCAGTGGTACAATACAATCTATTCAGCTATTTTTTACCTTTATTCCACTTTTTATCTATCCCTAATAATAAGCAATTATATTGTGATAAATATTACATTGTGATAAATATGACCTAGGTCTATTAGAAAACGAACATTTATAAATAAATTCAAAACAGATAATTAATTAATAATAAAGGTAACTAATAGGTTGGGTATATTCTGATTTCCCCATATGTCCAAAAAACTAAATTAAGTACAAAGCTTTCTTATATATCTTCGATACAAACTTTCAAGGTCCCTCTATATATAGCTAACCCTGTCAAGCCGTTTTTACATCCGCGAAAATAAGAGACCATTTTTTTTCTCTAGTTCTATCTATTAAAATCGTTTCCCTAGTTAGGATTCAAAAGGTAAAAGTCAGAGAGAGAGAGTTACTTTAGTATTGATAAGCATATTATAGGCACATATTTTAGCCATTACTTTGATTTTTTTTTAATATAATCAGTGACGAGACGTATGCTACATGACATAAATCGCAACTATTGATTGGTACATCACGAGCAATGTTTATTTGTCGTTATGTTTAATGTTTTGCCAGAAACAATTGTGGGGTGGTAATATGTTACTGCATGAATGTAATGTATGTTTTGGAATATGAGAGCAAATACTGAAAGACACAAACGCGTTTATTACCCCATACACACGTTACGTCCATAGCAAGGCTGCTTAACCGTAGGCCCATAGGCCCGGGCCATAGTGTGGCCCGCGAACGCATTTCAAATGACTCTATCAATTATATTTTTTGAACTGTATTTTTTGAATTTTTTGTAATTAACTTAGGATCACTAGTGGCCCGCAGTAAATTTATCATCTCTCAATTTGGTCCGACTGTCAAAAAGGTTGAGCCTCCTTGGTGTATAGGTTGGGAGCAGACTGCGGACAGAGCACTCCCGTGCATATTGCACTTGATACGTGTGATGTACTTGCGTCCCTACATTACAATGGATACAGCATGCACGCCCTCTGTGTCACTGAGTGCCAATGACAGTAACCGCATACGGCATACGTTTTCTCGTGTTATTTCGTTGAAATATTTTATTGACATTCAACTGAACCGATAATATATTATGCACATTGTTGTTATTTTGAATTTATATATTTTTCGTTTATGTTTATAAGTTAAAATTTATTTAAGTTAAGTAGCGAAGGCTTTATTATATATAAATTTAAGTTTACAGGGTCTAATTTGGAAAATTGCGGCAATTATTTTTTACTGTTTATTTTCAAACTAGTTAAAGTTCCACAAAGGTTCAACGATATCAAAATGTAAATTTTCAAATAGTGAATCAGTTTAGATTTTAAAGTAGATCAATCGTTACTTATCTTTAATGTTTACATGTTGACCAAATTGGTGTTGGAGCTGCTATTTTGATTTTATTAGCGCCAAACATAAAGAGGCCCAATTTAGGTTGTGAATTGAAAAGAAGCATTTTATTGTTGATCGCCTCATCTTTTATCATCGTAAATAGCTCGTCGGTTGGACTTCCTATGCGTGGGCCAGTCTCGCGTCCCTCGTTCATCCTGTAAATCCTATCAGATCAGTCCTTGTTACGCTACCGACGCAAATTCACGCAAACATGTTGAAACTGTTCATTTTTATGTTGATAATATCCACAATGTTGCAAGGAAGTCTTGGCCGACCCTCGATACTTCGATCTGATATCTACGCCCCGGAAGTGGTTCAGGAATACGACGTTATAATAAGGAATGTGCAGTACGAAGACTCAGTGAATGATGACGGCTGTCCCGACGGATTCCTGCTCGACTCCAATTCGGTGTGTCGTGAAGTGTGGTAGACGTGCGCTGTGGTACAAATATGTTGAAATGGTCATATTTTTGAATTATACATGTAAAGTTTATGGTGAAGTTTTATTTTTTTATTAACACATTAATATCAGAAAAAGTAAAACTAAAGAAAAAACCGTGCCTGCAGCTTATCTCTCATAAATTCTTAAGTGTTATAAAACTAATATGTAAATAGCTTGGTTACTCTTTATGTCTAGAAACAAAAGTTATAAGCTTCTGGCCGTTTTGAAGTGTGAGGTGCACTAGGAGGTGATGTCTAAATATGTAGCGCTTAGAGCACTAAATGTGGGGTGAAACTTTTAATATTAGGTACTATGAAAGTCTTATTATTTTTGCAGACTAAAGTTGCGAGCAAAGCCTTTGTTTTAGCAGACCTGCTTAGAGAGTAGTAACTGAAAAATAAAATCAAATTTTGTTTCATATTTACAAAGTTAGACATCCTCGATATGACACTGTCCCTCAACCTGTTATTACCGACTATTGATAAAAGAACTTTATAAAACGGGTCGGCTCTCGCGGGATAACAGATAAAGTCAAGTAGATAGCATGATGGAGTTTTATTAATATAGGTTACATTGTGTTCAGAGCAGCACAGCGAGGTACCGCCAGGTGTCCAAACTATTTAGAATAGGGTTTCCAAAAGTAAGTATTGCGTTTGATATAATCTTGATAATAGCATCCTTACAGTTCTGTATGTGTTCTGCTAGCACTTCTTCCAAAGAAGATAATAACTCATGGTTTTCTCTACCAGTAATTCCATCTGAATTTAACTAAAAAATAAATTAAATTGTACCAATCCGTCTGAAAGCCTATGAAAAGATTTAACGACATTTCTCTGCTGATATCAATATGGCCGATCGGCTTAATGTGCCTTCTTAAGCACGGAAATATTCACTCTTGGAATATTTGATACTAGTGGTCATCCGCTCTCCGAAGACGCTCGCTTTTGCTTAACTTTGGTGATCACCTACAATCGCAAAAGCCGCCGAATTACATACAGAACACGAATTTACTCATAGGTATTATATATATATATATATAAGGTATATACCTTGAACGTTGGGATATCCCAAAAAGCGTTTTCAATTTTATCAATCAAAATAGATTTTTCATCTTCGGATTGTTTTAGTATCAAATTGGCTTGAAGACGAAAATCATCCATGTGTAACCTGTAACAAGATTTTATTGCAAATTAGGTAGGTATATGAAAGTAAGATTAATAATGAACGAAAAGAAGGTAACCAGATGATAAGATATCTCACTACTTACTCTGTTCTCTCCTTCCTATACATCACTGGTGTTGATACAAATTCATTGCCTATTTCGCTTATGACTACAGTTTCTGTAAAATTATTGAAGTAAATTATCAGTAAAAAACATAACAGAATAATTTCCCTTCTTATTGTCTTCGCCGTTTTAGTACAAATAAGAATTTCTTAGATTTGTACCGGAAGTCACTATATTACTCTGTTACGTCCAAATGGGTAAGTATAGACCGACTTTTTAATTCTGAAGTAAATTGTTACGTGGAGTTCTCTTTTAACTTTATATATCAGTAAGTATTGCTTTTCTCTGATAAATTGACTACATTTTTCTCAAATTAAATAATAAAGTAACTCACCAGCGGCTACGACAATGTGCGGGAGAGAAACCTCCATTTCAAAAGTGAGGTTGGAAAGATGAAGATTGTCTCTATGTAATATAAATCCTCCAAAACCTGTCACAGATATGTTTTTAAACCGTAAATCGAAGCTGAAACCAAAGTCGTATTTACATTTTTTTGTATAACATTTTGCGTACATACGTACCTACAATTACATAATTCTTAGCTGTCCTTACCGACATCTATTGAAGTATTGACTACTGTATTGAATACTGAGCATTGAGCAATACTGGTCATCGAGGAGCCTAGAGCCCAGCAGCACGCTGCTACAATGCGGACTGATGAAGGGGCTAGGGTTTACCTCAAGTGTTGGAAGTTTTTACGCCGTCCGAAGGTCCCCGTCATGGCTTCAGGATTGCTATCGTTAGCAACGGGGATCGACGGATTACGTGTAGTGTTACGTGTACGACGGATGTAGTTGATTTATTTAGCTATCCTGTACGGACCAAATAAAATTATCTAAAAACATTTTGTTTGTTGGTTGCTGATAATTGTATATCTCTGCCCACTAAAGTTTTAAAATCTGTTAATGTTCTTTTTTATGTTATGAAAAGACAAACGAATAGACGAGTCACCAGCGTAGATGCTATATGGTCCCTGATGGCAGGTGATCACCGTCGACAATGGACATTAGCAACCAGGGTCAGTAATGACACCAACGGAGTCCGGGAACACCAACAACGTACCGCTTCTGGCCGGGTGATAGAAGACTGGGCAGGGGGTGACAAATTTGACTTCACAATACATCACTATGACCCTCTATCACTACTAAATATGCTCCTAGGTCGACTAATGTATACTTCCTAAGTACTTACTTAAATAATCCAGCTGGAACAACAAAGTGTACATTTTCTATTTCAAACGGATCCAGGATCGGGATGCTAAGGATGGGTGAGCCGTGTGTTACGATGTGCCGGATGTATGCAAATAGTTTGTTGATCAAAATATTTATTAGCATGTTGCGCCTCCTAGGGCTCAATCCAGCTAATGTATCTGTAAAAGCAGCGGTAACCTGCGGTTTGAACGTTGGTCTCCCGAACGGAGGGGCCAGCGTTCGAGTCCTGCTCGTACATCTGATTTTTAAACTTATTTTCTTATTAAAAATTTGTTATCATTTGCTTCGTTAAAAAAAACATCGTGAATAAACCTGTATAATGTTCTGAAATGTGTATGAAGCCTCTGATATTGTGAGAGGAGACGCGAGCAGTGGGGCAGTTGTGTATTGCGATGACAATGATGGCTCTGTAAACATGTTACATCTCACCCGTAGAAAGGGGGATTTTTCATTTCTTTGATCCATTACAAACAAACAATCATTTTTATCTTTAAAAAAACCCGACTTCAAATGCCTCCGACAATAATACAATGAAACTATCATTGTCAACGTAGTCGCAACCAGTTAAATACGCAATGTTAAAGATAACTGAAAAACTAACCGTCAGATGTCGCTCAAAATTACATGGCAGTATGCGGCGAGTATTAGCTTTTAAATAAAAAAAGGATCATCAAAATCGGTGAACCCAATATTAAGTTATGAACGAACATTAAGAAAAATATAAAATACTTATAACTCAAAAACCTCCCGTCAGATCTCGCTAAAACTACGGGACAAGTATTACCTTTGAAACAAAATAATAATTATTAAAATCGATCCACTCAGTCAAAAGTTATGCAGTAAAAAAGAAAAACATAAATATTAAAAATAACAATAATTACAAAACTAATCGTCAGAGGACGCTTAAATATGGGCCACATCGCAAACACCTGCATTCGATCAAAGAAACAATTTTCAAAATCGGTCCACTCAGTGAAAGTTCTGAGGTAACATACATATATAAAAAAAATACACACCCATTGAGTACCTCCTCCTTTTTAAAGTCGATAAAAAAATTAAAGGTAAACTCAAACTACTGGACCGATTTTAAGTTCTTTCTTCAATGGGTGAAAAGGATCTTGGGATAGATATAAGGTATTTAATATTCTCCACACTTTATGTGGGTATTGTGTACCTCATATGAACCACCAGTGTCTGCCCGTGGCGTCGCCAGCGTGTTCGGTACGCTGATAAAAAGTAGCCTATGTTAACACAGGAATAACTTCCACACTGTAATCTATCTCTGTGCCAAATTTCATTCAGATTGGTTTAGTACTTTTACAAAAGTACTACACTACAGTGAAGGTGCAAAAATTATCTATCCATCATCACAAACTGTCGCATTTATAATAGGAACAGATATCAAAGACTTACTAAATCCCTCAGCCCTGGACGATGCCCTCATAGTTGGACACATCAACAATAATAATAGCTTCATCCTGAAATGGAATGATGTCAGAGCACCAAGAATATATGTTCGGTTTTTTTATAGATAACCAACTCTTATAGGGACCGGCATGTGAACGTTGGTCTCTCGAACGGCAGGTCCTCGGTTAAAATCCGTCGGCGCGCACTTCATTATCATTTGCCACGATGAAGGAAATTATTATCAAGAAACCTGCACTCCTGTGAGTTCTCCATAAAGTTCTCAAAGGTGTGTAAAGTCCATCAAACCGCACTTGACTAGGTGGACTGTGCCCTGGTGCCGTGGTGCCGTGGTGGACTATGTCCTGTACCCCATTGTGAGAGCAAACCGGAGCCCAGTAATGGGACAGTTATGGGTTGCAACGTGAAATTCTTTTAATACATCGACTTGTAGCTAACGATTAATAAAGCCAATTTGCTCAATCTTTTTTATTTCAACCTGAAGGGTGCGTAAGATCTGATCAGACAACAGTACCGCTGAGCTGGTCTGATGAAGGAGCTCGAATATGGGAGATGGAATCCTTGTAATGCCTGATAGTAACAAATGTTATTAATCGGTATAATAATAAAGACATAGTGAGTACCCATTTTAATTTTAAATGCCTGATAGTAAACCCATAGAATGGTTTAATTTGATCGTTTTGTATAAACAGTGTTTTTTAGTTATTAAATTTATCAATGCTATAATATCCGTGATATGATAAAAATCTAGGTGAGTCTAACAACGAAAATGTGACAAAAACTTACCTGCCAGTGCACCTTCACATGACTTTTTTATTCTAAAAATTCTAAAACAGTGGTTGTGTTCTAAAACACCTAACCTGCACCGCCACCGTGATCACAGTAAGTTATTGTAGCGGATATATCCAACTATAAATATCGTTGTTAGGTCAGCCTAATGTTTAAACGGCAGTCGATTCGTAAATAATTAGGCAGATATTATTATGTAATAAATAAACGGCCTGTGTACATCGCTCAATAAACGTTATGGTTCCGCCATATATTTTGTGTTCGATAAATAAAACAACTCGATGTTGGTCAGTGTTAAAAATGTGTCTCGACACATACCAGCTCACTTGAAATGTGGGCTGGGCTAGTGTTTTGTTAAGTTCGTTTCAAACAACCAACCCATGTACGTTCCATAATGCTGCTACGTGTATTCAATTTGTTTATAACGACCAACTAGGTACAATGAGAGTGATAAGGTTGAATGGAGAATGTTCTTTAACAATTTCGTACTAAGCAAATGTTCAGTAGTATTGATCGAGTGATAATAAGAGGCACTCATTTTCAATATATTCCCGACACAGACTACCAACTGGCTGTTTCCCATGACTAGGTTCGCCGTAACTATTACATTTATTATCCCCCTCGCAGAAAGATTTTTTGAACTTTTTTAACATTCCTCTATCATACATATACTTTCTATCATACATCATTCCTAAAGTTTTATGGATTTCTATATGATATTGACGAATTTTTAACCCCTACTATGTTTTTGTTTTGCTTTTTTTTTTCTCTCAAGATATACCTAGTATTTCTCAGGAGCAATTTTCATCAACATTGATTCAGTAGTCTAGGTGTTACAGAGTCGCTTTGCATTTCATAAATTAGTTTTTAATCTTGTTTGGAATCCAAATAAATATCCATAATATCATGACGTACAAGTAACATACATACATCTGGCATATTTCGTGTTGCAATACCTTTATATGTTATATTTATATGTATATTATTATTTATATTTAAATGTAAAATTGTTTGCATACGTTAACAAGGTACCTAGTGGCGGAACTGATGGTAAAATAATTGACAATGATTACACCCCCGCGGGTCTAGGGGAAAGGGGGATTAGCATGATGGCAGATATAGAAAACATCACCAGTTTTGAGCATAGGTAGCGCATTTAATAAAACAAAAGAATTATAATAGGTGTTTATTCCAATAAAACACAGTTTTGCGGCTTGCGGATCGATTTTGTTTCCCCCGTTTTATTAACGTACTTGATTGAGCTTTGATTAATCATCATCACAACCCATAACCATCCCATTATTGGGCTGGGGTCTCCGCTCACAATGTGAGGGGTGCAGGCCACAGTCCACCACGCTGGCCAGGGCTAACTATTCTAGGAACCAACCACTGCATATATATAGAGCTAAGGGTGTTAGAGCCTATGCTTTAAAAGTATGTAAATCCGCCACTGGTTTAAATTTTAATTATTATCTACAATCTATTAGTACTCTAAAATAGTTTGTATAAATTTCCATGTTTCAAAGTTATTTAAAAGAGGGTTCAGGTTTTCCAAGGCCACGTCGGTGTACTTGTTAACGATGAAGTTGCTGACACGTGTCAAGTAGTCCGCTAACAGATCTTCTGTCATGGCGTTGAAGATGTTGTCGATGGTTTTGTCAAATTCTGTATGCGACTGAAAAAAAAACAAACGGTTAACGGAATGATTATGAACGGAGTGTAGTCTCCATTGTTTAACATACTCGTACACACATTTGATACAGATTATTCAAAACCAGAATAATAATAAAATCCATAACTAAATATCAGCGATTTTAATTTGAAATCCATCAATAATAGGCTGATAATATAGATGTTTAAAGGACTAGCTGCGGGTCCATCACCGATCAAGGCGCCTATGGAAGACCTTCGCAGTGCTTAAAGCATCTACGAAAAATGAAAACAAAACAAAAGAAATCATTGAATAAAATATTTTTTTAAAGTACAACTTTTTCGTTCGGGTATAGAAAAATGTTAATGAACTTGTCATATTTTTATATAACTTTCCATAAAAAAGTAATTTACTAACATGTACCCATAGCAGCAATCACAGTAAGATTACTATGGGATTAACAATCATTAGTTATGTTCGTTATAAAATCAAGTCTTGACAGCCATTAAAATATATAATAGATTAAACAATAGCCTCATAAATAGGTGCAGGAGTGTCTCCTGTCATGTTCAGTAGATTGAAACTGTGGGCCATTCCCTGATACTGATGTGTCGTGACCATAAAATCTGAAGTAAATCATTAAGAAATAATTTAAGACAATCATCATAGAGTTGGCGTATGAACTTCCACACTGCCATATATCAACTTGGTATCCTGAATTATTAGATAGAGATCCAATTATTGTATAGATCAGGGGTAAGCAACCCGCGGCCCGCGGGCCGCATGCGGCCTTTTGAACATTTTTAAATTCGATTTTTAATGCTTAGAAGGTACAACACTGTGTCAAAATATAAAATAATACATCATAAAAAGGCATTTTGATACAAATATTGAGCAAATATATAAAAACTTACATAGTAAATTTACGTAGTAACTATAGAACGTTAAGTAAATTTGATTAAGTATAAATAATGCTAATCTATGTGGGGGCTTCTAGCAAAAAGCAAATTTAAAATTGGCTTTTTAATTCGAAAGGTTGCTCAGCGCTGGTATAGATAGCTGTTTAATCGGGAAAAAAGGAATTGATCTCGAAGATCACAAAACGATCAAGTCGCTAACACACAGAATATCTTTGTAATAGTCTTAATATGAGGTACCAACAGTCCTTTTCGTTCGACTACTCATGTGATTACTATAACGTCTGTGTTGTTTTTCTGTAGCCTATTATAATCTATATCTACATATATTATAAAGCCTTAAGACTGTACAGACAGGGTAGGCGGTACTTACTTTAATTTTGTCGATGCTGTATTTAGTGCCTTGAAATTTATCGATGATCGCAGATTCACCGTTCGCTGACTGCTTTATGTACACTTTGCTCGAAAAATTTAAATTTATTACTTGAAACCTGTTTATAAATTAAGAACATAAGAATTGGCTGCATTAAATTATTAGTGACTTTATCACTTCATCTAAAATTAAAATAATTATCTTTTTATTTAGTGTAACTTTTAGCCATTGAAATGAAAGTATCCTCAGTAAGTATGGGCGCGTCATGTACCTGAGTTTGAATCATGCCAAGTGTCATCTAAATCTACGTAGCGGTTTTACAACAAGCCGTCGACGTATAAATGGAAAACTAGTTATTGTGACCTAACTGTAATAATTAAACATGTGATATGACGGGCTTTTGTAGATAGTGCTTTCTTCTATAAAATCACTTTGCTCTTTTGTCTATCATTTCTGTAGTGTACGCAACAAAACACGTAGTTTTAACACTTGTGTAATTTTAACACGTCAGATTACACTATCGAGATTTCATAGGGAATTTAACATTTTTTAAATTTCTTTTTTTATCACTTTAGTTGTTTCAGAGCCTAAACAATTTAAAAAGCAAACATTTATACTATAAATATAGATAATTTTATTATGAGGATAAATTTACGTTTTAATATTTTTTGGAATTTGAAATTATATCAAAATATACTTGACAAAATATTTGGCAAGTGTGCATGCTATTGGTTTGACTTACTCAAAAGTTCCATAGCCCGTCAATGGTATTGCCTCGAATACGTCTCCTTCCATTTCATATTGCTCTAAAACAATGTTAGTAAATTTGATGTATGTACATGGTGGCTGGCACTTGCACACATATACACATTCATATATATCTATATAAAAATACATAGCTACGTGAAGCATAAAATTTATACCCATTTACGTAAATTACGCAGACGGAATATTATGAAATGTGACACAGTTAAAGTTCCCACAACGAAGGAGTTCAGAAAGTTACTATTGTAATATATTTGACACATATTGACATTTGGCAACTGCAGTAGTAATGATAATTAATTTTTAAATTGAATTATGGCTAAATTGCAAGCACAGGACACAGAATCTTGAGTTTAAATAAAACTAGCACTTCTCAGAAATCAGAATTATGTTATAGTGTTACGATTATTATAACTATTGTATTGACTTTGTAAGAATATGAAATAAAACATTTACCTGCTGAAAATATCATGAGTGGGAAATTAATGGCGAAATAAAGTGCAATTTTACTTTTAAAGAATTCTACTTTTACGACCTCAAAGTCTCCTAGGCCGCTTAAAACGGCATTTGTAAAATTTGCACTGATCCTGAAAGAGATTTATGTAGAATTATTTCAAATTATAAATGCCCATTAAATTAAACAATTTTAAATATATTACGACAAACATGCTTAACATAGAAAGAGTTGCTGATTATTTGTTTTTTAAAAAATTCTGTCTCGGTTTCTTCACCTCTTTATTAGGCATTTTCGAAATATTAAACTTTGTATTAATCAAATATTAAACTTAATACTGTTGCCTTATAAGCACTCACGAGAAAGTATTGTTGGGTAGACTGATTTGAAGAGTTTGGTTGTGCAATTGCACGGGGTCGAGCACCGGAAATACGTCGGGACTTCCGTTTTTGATCATCCATTTCACCAGCTCGAATATTTGATTTATTATTGTATCAGTGCTTAAATCCCGTGAATGTGCAGTTTGTTGAGGAATCTCTATAAAGAACAGCTTTTGTTTTTAAATAAAGGAAAACTGGAAGATATCACCGTTAGTGCTAAATAATATCTTGAACACTTCCCTGCCTTGGAGGGTACTAAGCTGTTGTGCTGGTTGCTATCGTCAGACAACAGTAGGTAATTAAAGGTTTCGGGTGGCGTAAAAACTTGAAATGCTTTGGTTAACCACTAACCCCTTTATTTAAAATGAGGAGAATAGCGAGCTCAGTAGCCCATTAGCGGTGACCAACGAAAAGATAAGACAGAAAATAATAATAAAAGATACCCTCGCACTTACCGATATGTTTCGCAGATGTGATTGCTCCGAGGGAGAAACAAATTATAATGAAACTATTCATTCTGCTACAAATTAATTATTGACAGAATATTATGTTATGAAGTGGATTCGAGTAATATATAGAGAAGACCAGTTTGGCCATGAAACAAGTAATCAATAGATTAACTAACGCGCTCCGCTAGATAACCCACCGTTTCGAAAGCAGGATTTAGTTATCTCGCCTGAACTAGAATATACCCAGTTCATAATTACAGTAACTTGTAAAAAAATAATTGATATGTTCATTGTCTTATGAGTTGTTAGTACATTACCTAGGAGTAAAAGTGAAAAGTGCGCAAAATTTTTAATTCTAATTAAAAAAACGAATTAAAATGTTATGATCAATTTTGAAGTTTCGTTGCTTTCAACTCATTTCAAACTTTTTTCGCGATAAAAGCAGCCCATTTTATTTTCAATATTTCATTAAAATATTTTTAGTCAATTCAGGCTCTAGCTAAAGCGTAACAAACAGAATTATTAAGTTCTTCTTTATTACTGCTATTTTGTTTTGTGAAGTCTAGCGAGCTATCGCCCTCTCGTAGGCCGCCCAAAAGATGAGTCGTGTCCCGGCTGGCAATGAGATTTTCTTCTTGACCGATGTGTTAACAGTGCCCAACATCTTTGAAGCTGGTGGGGGCACGGGGTTGATGAGCACTAACATTATTTTTCCATATAAGAAATAGATATAATATTTGTCTTTTTTTTAATTCAATAATTTATAAATATTTAAATATAAAAAACTACGGAGATATTTGTCCGTTCGGGGAATCGAACCCCAGACCTTCAGGGAACCATGACCCTTAAAATACAATAAGCACTGCGCTTTATCATTGAAATACAAAATGCATCAGCCTGCAGGATATAGAATGTGGTTGCATTGACAAAATCGAATCACAAAAACATTTAGTAACGTGTTCTTTGTACACCGTCTGCTATTGAAGAAAACCAGTCAAGTGCGTGTCGAGCCAGGAATAATAATGTGTTCCGTAGTTTATGTTTAACTCGGTAACCAGTTGCGGCAACTCTTTCGAATTGTTTTTTTTTCTAAAAGACCGTTAAATATGCTATTTTTATCGGTCTTCACCCATATCTAAAACCAATTGTTCAGTTTATAGTGTTGTGTACCCCACAAGGTTCTAAAAAAGTATAATTTTAATGCTTAAACTACATATATATATATAAATGTGAGTTAGTTTGTCCTTTATAGACTCTGAAATGGTAAGAGATAGAGCGCTGAGGTGTTTAGCAACTTAGTTCAGAACTATCTGGGATAGGTTTAGGTTCCAAACTTCAGACACATTTATTGGCTTCTGGTGCAGCTAGTTTTTAATATTTAACAAACCCTGTATAAAGAAATTAAGGGACCCATAACTATTTTAAAACCGATCCACCGTCACTCCGCAACATGGGGTAAAGGTACTTGGATAAATAATACTATCCACTACCATTTTACCCGTAAGAGAGATATCTCTCTTCTCATCATAATAAAATTTACCTTTCTCATCATAATGAATAAGTCCTTCATGCCAAATTACAGCATTCTTGCACTATGGATCTCGACGATAGAGTGCAGATGGAGATGGCAAAACCACAAGAGAACCGGATTTTCTACTGAATCCTAAAAAGAGGACAATGTTTACGACAATTTAATGTGCGCCAGACTGCATTCAGTATTTAAAACGAGTACGTTTTAATTGAATTAAACTTCCCATAGCAAGAGCAGCGTGTAACAACAATGGGCCAGTGAACTTACGGGTGGACCTTGACACATTTAGCGGGACCGAACTACAGATGGCGTAGCACCGCGCCCATCTCAGACATGTGCTAATACCGAAATGCTAGTGGTACCTGTGGTGGGTAGTTGTCATGACGTGTGTAGTACATGCTACATAACGGCTTGTGTTGATTGGAATCCATCGAAATAGTTACGCAGCAGAGGGCACGGTCGGTTGGAGGATTGATGACCGCTTGTGGCAAAAATCACATGAGCGCTTCTGTGCCTCGGAGGGCACGTAAAGCCTTTGGATCCTTAGATAGCAATTTTAAAGCCATTTTAGAGGCTTTCGGGTGGTATATAAATTTTCGATACTTTGGTTGGGCACTAACTTCAACCAGTCCGCATTGGCGCAGCGTAGTGGTCTCTAGGCCGCCTTAGTGTGAGGAGAGCCCAGTGCTCGGCGGGGGGCCAGTAATGGTTGAAGCCACCATACTATACTTTTAGTTTTTATACTAAACTACATGCGATAACTGATTCACAAAAAAGATGTATTGATTTAACGAATTTTTTGGGCGGTGAGTCCTGTATATATGTATGTATATCTATGTAGTTTGAGATAGGGGTCATGATGAAATAGTCACCGAGTAGTCAATGTACAGTTAAATGTATGTTTGTTATTTCACAAAAAGATAAGATTACATTTATTTTAATGGTACAGTGATCGTTTAGTACTGATGGTGTAAACAGAGTAGATATTAATGATTCAGCGACAGATGTATCCGAGATTAGGTTATAGGATTATGTTACGACTCTTCGACACTTTTGGCATCTCTCGAGGCCAGATGTAGGATAGTGAATTCAGAGTTGGACAATGTGACAACATTGACAACTATAATTAGTATTATGTGAGTACGGGACGGGTACGGTACAGTACGGGTACAGGTCGCCCTGAAGATCAGTGGTTGGTTTGCCACACCAATTTTCCTCGGTGCGCGCCTGTCTGTTTAGTGATAGCAATATTTTATTTATTTAATTCCAGTGTTTGAAGGTCATCTAATTC
The DNA here is from genome assembly GCA_018249125.1 of Asbolis capucinus. Lineage (NCBI taxonomy): Eukaryota > Metazoa > Arthropoda > Insecta > Lepidoptera > Hesperiidae > Asbolis > Asbolis capucinus. The sequence continues at coordinate 18,999 of DWJZ01002408.1, forward strand.
GTGCGTTAGTTACTAATTGAGTGATTGTAACTAACAACTACTTAAGCCGAATAAGGTCATTAACAAATCATTGCACTCTTCGAAAGTATTCAACACTAACATTTAAGTACAATTTACAGCGACGCTAGAAATCCACAGGTAATACTGTAATCAATTATTTCTTTTCCCTAATGCATGATGCTGTCCCACTGCTGGGCTCGGTCCTCCTCATACTATTGAGGTACCCACCGCTCCTGTAGGGCATCCTGATTAATTGATTCATTCACTCAGCGGATTGGTAGACTTCACATTCATTTTGCAGTTTATGAGAAAGTGACAATTGTTTAGACTTCCACCGCAGGGAGCAGAAAATAATATATATGTATTTCAAAGTATAGGATTCGAGTTCACACCCAGCACCTTTGAACTGCTTTGGTATTTATTACTGAGAATTTTTTAAATAGATTATTAAATTATAATATATAATAATATATATATATATATATATAATATAATAAATAGATTATTAAATATAGATTATTAAATTATTTTAGTATTACACTTAATTTTTTTATTGTTATCGATATATA
>DWJZ01002409.1:0-19564 GCA_018249125.1 Asbolis capucinus
GGCCGTGCGTCGACTCGTTCGATGATAGAACGGGGATGGGGGAATTAATGGTGTAATTCCTAAGCACACATTCCAAAATGTATCCTGTAGAATACCGAGAGGCTGGCAACTCTGCGCCTGTGATCGTGACTATGGAGTTTGGTGTCAACCAACTTAGAAGCGTTCATAACCCTACAGCTTATCGGTATAGTCGGTAGGAGGATGGGTGACCGCTAGTGGCAAAAAAATCTTAATAGGTTCCTTGTCTCAGAGACCTCAAAAAGCCGTCGGTCCCCATTATTACCGTAGCAATCGTTAAGCTATATCGAAATCGAATCGTATAAATTTGCAATGAAAGAAAAACAATTGGAGCAGCGTGGTGGTGTTCTCTAGGCCTCCTCAGTATGGAGTATGCTCAGTAGTGGGTCATCAGCAGGGGAAACAGTGAGGAGAAGTCAGAAAACTACCCATTATATTAATATTCTTCAAATTGTCACAAACCGAATGTTCATATGTCGATGTAATACTTTAGTTTAGTTGTTGTCGATGTGATACTTTACAACCGGCCTTGTTACCTTCGCAAGTAATACATTATTTTACAACAAACTTGAGTACCATAAAAAATATTATAAGAGTCAACCTTAAAAGATATATGTATATACATATGTATATCTTCCATCAAAGACTTGTTTTCAGAAATTTAAATTGAGATCAAATTTGTCATATGATTTTTTTATTTGTGATATGATTTTTTTATGAATTATTGAATCTATACTATAATAAAACTCATACGGATGCTTTCTATCCCTAATTATACCTAGGTTCCGTTGGGATATGGGATGAAACTTGGATGAGATTTTTTCGTCCACTGTTAATAAAAAAACAATGTACATTTGTGTGTACGCGAAGCTGCGGGTACAGCTAGTTTATACATATATAAATGTCGTCTTTATCAATCTTTATCTAATAAAACAAGGAAATATCTTTTAATTTTCCCTGTATAAAAACATCTAAATAAACAAAGCCAAAATATTTCAGCAAACAAACATAAAAATAATCTCTACCGTCTGTCTTTACCCCTAAATGAACCAAATAAAATTGAACCATGATATGGCAACAATATACATAGAAATACCTCTACTCTGATAAGCTTGGTAACATTATATCAGAGATCTAAATAACTTGGACGAGTCTAATGGCCGCCAGAATTGATTACACAGAACATAGAGTGATGATATGTCAGTATTAATAAATATATCGAAGGTTTGTGTATTTTTAGGGATCTCTCGTCAGATACAAAACCTTTTACAGACTGGTTGGTCTAGTCGTTAGTGAACCTAGCTGCTATACCGAAGGTCGTGGGTTCAATTTCCAACCAGGACAAACTTTTCTGTGATGAGCAGAAATGTTTGTTCTGTGTGTAAATATCTATATATGTATTTAAAAATATATGTATATTTATCAGATATCTGATCCTGGCTCGGAGATATTCTGCGTGGCTGAGAGTACTAATCCCAATCGTATTCTGCAAAACCAAGCTGCTGTTATACTATGTACTACAGAAGAAATCCCATATCACTAATGTGTTCCGTTGTTTTGAAGTCAATTAAACGCACTGCATAGAGACGTACCTTAGTCGTTTATCAGCTCTTGGACACGTAGGACTTCCTACATTTTTGAGCAAATCAAAGTGTTAGTAACTTAAAATGTCTCGTAGTGTCCTGACTTATCTATTGCTATAATAATTCACGGAAAACGCCGAATTTCAAATGAATAAGCTTAAATAGATATAAAAAAAGATTTAATTAGTTAAAAAATACATACAAACAAACCATTTGTCATCAGCCATGTTTAATTAATCGTCAACGTCTAGCAACTAAATAACAAATGTTACTTTTAACGCTGCGATTTGAATCGCAAATCTTACTTATTGTAAAGTTTAAGTAATTAAAGAAAATGGGCAAAGATGTTTGCTCTGCATAACATCTCTGGTTCTTTAGTACATGGATACAATATGTACATCAATCAATACAAATATTTGGGAGAATTCATTATAGGAAAACGCTAGAATCTGATACAAAATTAGCGGTTTTTTTTAATACACCTCAAAACATTTATGTCTAATTAAGACAACCACAGAACCCAAAAACCGCTGTCCAAGACACGCTTGGCCACTTTTTGTATAAAAACTAACGAGTCATGCTGCCCCTTTGTACAATAAATGTACGTTCGAGCAAAGAGTTCAGGTTTTTTGTTATGCGGGCGTATATCCTGCATTCCACCTGGCGCTTGTTCCATTGAATATATGATTTTGGAAATAAAAGCTGAGAAATAAGGAATTTTACTAACTAGAAACCGCCCTCGCTTTGCTTCGGAAATTAGTTCTTATTGTAACATAAATTAGACATATGGTATTATGGACTTTTGTAGATATTAATGTGTTCTATAAAACTGTAATACTTCACTTTGGTCTATTGTCAATAATTTCCGCAGCGTACGTCTTTTTGTATTTTTATTACAGCTTGGGTTACATTATCGAAGTTTTCATACGGACCCCTAAAGTTTTTCAAGGTATTTTATGCCCCTATTCATCCGAAATCATGTAAAATTCTAATGGTATAATTTTTTTTCAAACGAAGCCGCTACTTTCAGAGCCTATTCTCCTCAAGCAAACAATCAAATCTTTCCCCTTTATAATATGAGTATAAATTATATTTTGCAACATGGCGAAGGTTTTCTTTGCCCTCGAGTAAGCAACATACTGACAATATGACAGATGAATATTTGAATAGTTATACCACCTGATGGTAAGTGGCGATTAAGCCGCCGATGGAAAAGCGCACTAACTTAGCAGAAGCCTATTCACTCTTGACTTGAAGAAATTTACGTAGTAATCGAAGGGGAACACCGACGCGGGTAACAAAGTGACAAAGCGCGTCATTCGTACCGGCGGGATGTTTACGACGAAGGGACGGATACGCTTAATACGTACATAACTTTTCTGAAAATCAGGAGTACGCGCAGGATGATAGTTAGTACTTACTACCTACCTTACTACCTACTACCTACCTTACTACTTACTACCTGCTTACTACCTGCCTTACTACCTACTACTTACCTACTACCAACCTTAATACCTACCTTACTACCTACTACCTACCTTACTACCTACTACCTACCTTACTACCTGCCTTACTACCTACTACTTACCTACTACCAACCTTACTACCTACCTTACTACCTACTACCTACCTTACTACCTACTACCTACCTTACTAACTACAGTAATCATTTCCACAGATATAGTTGTTCAATCGTAACACAACATCAAACAGCAAATTGAAAAATATAATACCAATTCGAACCCGAACTTCCCGAGTAGGAGGCCGAATTCTTATTAGGCTATCACAGTTACCACTATCAATACTACCAATTAGTTAAAAATAATCAATAAAAACGATAAATTATAGGTTTTATTACCATATTTAAAATTTATTTTAAATTTATTGTTAGTATTCGGGTTTAACATAAATTTGTACTGTATTGTATTTGTATTAAATTATTATTAATTATTAAAAATTGTATTAAACCACTGGGGCTAATGTCATTGCACTGATTTCGTCACATTTTCACACTGTACACACTAACGGTACTGTTATCTATCGCACCGACCACTTTTTACTTTACTTCTCTCATCATCCCGGAATCCTTCCAGATTTGCTTCCGAAACTGAACTGCCAGTTCCGTGACTCTGACCGCCTTACATGCCCCTAATTGCGAAGGAACATTCCAAATACAAACATTTTTCAAATGTCTTTCATCCTGCTCACACTTTTGCTTTCCTGTACTTTTCAGAATCATCTAGCAGTGCTATTTTTAAATTTCTTTTATTCTGCTTATACATTTTCTGCCTGTATTTTCAATTTCATTGCGTCCTGAATATTCTAGAAATTATAGCATTAAATGTCTTCTATACCGCTCTAACATTTTCGAGCCTGTAGTTTCATTTCTATTTCGTCCAGATTAATTTAGAAATTTTCTTTCTCTATAAAATTATAAACTACTAGCTGACCTGACAGAAGTTGTCCTGCACTTATTAAAATGTTTCGAACCAGCTGCGCCCACGAATCCTATGCACGGAATTTGGTTCTTCGATAAACTTCTTTAGCCTATAGTTGTTAAAAATTTTGGGCTGTGTTTATGTCGGTTTAATAATAAATGTATTTTAAAATCAAGTCATATCAAACCGGATCAGTTATTTCTGAGATAAGCACGCACAGACAAACAGTCAAAGCTTCTAAAAATCTGAGTTATATTCTCTGCTATAAGCCTCCAGTAAGAATTTCCTCATGGATGCGTACATACATAGATTTGACAAATGAAATGAATGACATATTTGTATAATTTGTTTACTGTCAAATACCTATTAATGGCGCGTTCAGAATTTTTCTAATAAAGGTAGCTTCATAAGCAGGAATTCTTCTTATTATTATTATAAAGGTAGCTTCATGAGCAGGAATAATTTCACTGTATTATCCTCACTCTAATATGAATTTAATTTACACTTCAGTCTGAGTAAAACATGACGGCTATGCGAACACCAAAAATTAAAAAGTAAGAACATTAAATTTCACTGTATTGCGTTTACTATAATATAAATTTGAGTTATACTTTAACCTCATTAACACGTGGCGGTCATGCGAATAAATTGTCGCTAATATTAAACTTCTGTAATTTTAACACAACGCCATCTATGGAGTGCTTACTCAATCCAGTCAACAGGTATCGACATCTGTTGGAATCGTTTGCAGCTAATAAATAATCGTGACTATCGGTGATAAAACAAATAATTAACAATAAAAAAATATTGCGCCTATAGAGCTTTAAGCTATCCTACACGGTGTGCAAAATTTGATTGAAAACGGTGAAGTAGTTAAGCAGACCATCGCGAACAAACACCATGACACGATTAAGATAAAAATCTAAATAAAACTTAGGGATCGAACCTCCGCTTCGATTGTCCGACCATTTCGCTCAGAGCCACGTAGCTCTGACAACTTGCGTCAAAATTCGTTTACAGTTGAATCTACGCGACACTATATACTAGATGGCACTGAGCTCGTTTTCCAGCTACTTTATTTATGCCTAAGGAAGTTTCACGTCACTGCAGACTACGTAGGTAATTTAATTTGCGTACGAACTTCCTGAACACGTATTAGTTGTTATGTAACTTGAGCCAGGTGCTCGATTGCTAATTCTACTGGCAATACGTCTTCATTAATGAACTAGCTGTGAAGCGGTTTTACTAATACTTGAGTCTGTATCGAAACTTTGTACGATTTTCCCCATGAAAATATGCACTTACTTACTTGCTAGTACTATTTATGGGTGCTCACGATGTTCGGATTTCAAAAAGAAAGCGGTTGTTCATTCAAATATTTTTTCAATGCAACATCGCTTTTTCTGGAAACACCAATTTTAATGATAAGGTTTTTATATAATCCTTGTAGATCGTGGTTGTGATTTTACTCGAAATATGCATCGGTAGTGTATTTTTAATAGTAAAATCCTCTTATTGTTTTGTAGTTCTTTGCTCCATAATCTTTCATTTTTCATTCATAAACAGTCCACCTTTAGTGAACCTGGCTGCTACACCGAAGGTCGTGGGTTCGATTCACACCCAAGTCAAACTTTTCTTTAAAAAGCAGGAATGTTTTTTCTGTTTTTATATCTGTAAATATCTATTTAAGTGTGTATTTAAAATTATATTGTACTATTATATGATCACCTTAGTACAATCCTTAGTTTGGCGTCGGGTGGTCGTGTGTGAGTTGTCCAAAGATATTTATTTATTCAAACATCCTACGATTTGAAACTGAATTTAATTTACATGGATAATTAACATCAATGTGAAATTGAGAATTTTAAATTTATTAAAAAAAACTTTCGGAAAAAGTACAAAACCAAAAAATGAATCTTAAAAGAGTAAGTAATCCAATTAACTGTGGGTATATTTTTTTTAAATTACCTGTAAACCTATCCTAATAATAAATACTAAAGTTTGAATTTCCGGGCATAAATATTATTTTATTCTTAAAGTACAATACAGCAAAGCAAATAAATAAAACAAAAGGTAAACCGCAAACCAAAGAATGTCCCATACGCTGATTGCCCTTATTGTTGGAATCGAACGCGATTGAGCTCAGCTCTTTTATTTGCCACCAGCTGTCCCAGAATACAATAGGAAAATCAATCATTAACTGTTAATATTTCTTGCAATCAAACAAAATGAGAGAGACCAAACGAATTGACGGTAGATGTGTTTTAAGAAAATATATTCAGATGAAGGTAGGATTAGTTAAATATCTTTGGACTGCTCACACAGGGACGCCTGAACCCAAACTAACCGTTAGCTTGTATGGTGATCAGACAACTGATAAACACACATACATAGATACTTTTAGATAAAATATTCTAGATAAGATATAAGATAATTATAAATAGATATTTACAGCCAGACAAACAGAACAAACATTCCTGCTCATCACAGAAAAATTTATCTGGTTGGGAATCGAACCCACGACCTTCGGTGTAGTAGTCAGGTCCACTAGAACAACCAGTGTCAAAGCAAGAAAGAAAGAAAGAAATATTAAAATTGGATACTTTTTATAAATACGTGAATATGAATGAATGGATGTTTGTACTGCTTTCACGTAAAAACTGTTGAACGAATCTGAATGAAATTTAGAACAGAGGTAGATTAATGCCTGACATAACACATAGGGTGCCTTTTATCAACTTACTACGCAAGCGACGCCGCGGGTGGAAGCTGGTACTGTATACGCAGGACTACATAGTAAAAGTGTAAAAACAGCCACAAAATAAATTTGCCTCCAATATATTGATTTTATACTTAACTAGCGTGCATATGTTTTATGCTTTATAGCCTGAGTAGGCACATAATTTTACGGTCAACTTACTGAAAAATGTGGCTATGCAGATCAAAAGAATGCATTGCCACCTTGCATGAGTAACGACGGAATGATTCTACTAAGCTACGTAGCTTAATGACATTCAGAAGGTAGGGCCTAGCTCTTTGCTTTTCCGTTGTACAGTCAGCAGGAGACTTTGACTGGAACTTACAGATAGAATTCCTTGCACTCCAAATGCTCCTAGAAATCTATATTCTTTTACCAAAAACCTGAAAAATTCTTTCCAATTCAAACACAAAAATACCTACTCGCCCAATTCAAATTTAAGCATGGAAAAGAAAATGCCTTTTCACATGTTTATAATTTTAGTAAGAAATATAGAAAGTGATATTTTCCAAGAGTTTCGGCTGCGGTTTAGATCCAAAAGGGTCACGCGTTTGTGGCCGGCGCTCCCTTAGTATCCTATCTTTATTATTCTTAGTGGTCGTACCCTGCCTCTAATTTTGTAAAACATGCAGAACTGGCATATAGAGACGATAACTTGTCAGAACACTATACCACCAGCAGAAACTTTGCGGATGTTTGTAAAAAAAAAACATTAATTTCCATTTCCCAAACCGACAATAGACTGAGTTGTCTAGTTCGAAAGCATGTTCGAAACACACAAAATGGTTTGACTTAAAAATAAATAATTATAAAAATAATGAGATTATCGACTAAAAATAGAAAATAAAAAAAATCTGTATCTTATATATTCATTTAGAAAAAAGCGGTTTTTTTAATATTACATTTAAATTTTATGTATTAGTATTGATGAAAATATGCATCATGATCTTTCCATAGTTTTAAGCGGACTTGCATGAATTTTAATTTCAGGTTCACTTTTATGCATTTCTGAGAAAAAGGGTCACATTCGGGTCCAACATCTATTGTTTATTAAAGGAGAATTCAGAATTGTTTAGCGCAGACGACCCGCAGAAAAATACGCCGCGTAAATCGAGAAACGAGCAGGAATGGCCTAGTGGTTTGAACGGTGGGTTTCACGAACGGGAGGTCCGAGGTTCAAACCCTGCGCGCACTTGTAACTTTCAAAAGTCTAGTAGACGAGGGTTCATCAGCAATGAGAAAAAAAGACTTTTTGAGCTCGGGTCTCTCATAATGTGTGCAGGTCATAGTCCGCCACGCTGGTAAATTCGGATTGGTAGTTTTCATACACCCTCAAGAACTTTATGAGCAACTCTCATGAGTGCAGGTTCCCTCACGACGATTTTCTTCACCGAAGCAAGTGATAACTAACTTGTAATACACACATAACTTTCTTAAAATAGACTAGAAGGCGGGTTCTGTACCAATGACCTCGAGAGACCAACGTTCAAACCTGTCAACGGCTACTTGACCGCGGAAAACAGTATTGACATAACACATAAGGATTAAGCCAATCTTGAATGCCGTATAAAGTTCCGCGAAGGATTGTAATAAGTTGCCCGCGTCGGTGTTCCCTTTCGATTACAGTGCGTCTTCAAGTCAAGAGCGAGTAATTAGGCTTTTGCTCAATTAGTGCGCTTTACCATCTAAGACCGCATCGCTGTTACCATCAGGATCGCGATCAAGCACTAATTATAGAATACTAGAAATTGCCCTCGCTTCGCTTCGGAAGTACCAGTTACTACAAAAAAGAGTTATTGTGACGTACATAGTTTCGGAGCCTATTCAATTCAAACATAATCAAATCTTTCCTCTTTATAACATTAGTGTAGAAAAAAAAACTATACGGAATTCAATAATGCGTAACTTTTATGAGTTACTTTAGTAACTCATGCCCTTACTGTTTTCCGGTCGTACTCACTTTGACAGCGCTTCACCTACGTAAACCAATACACATACCAGCTACTTGTAACAACCCAACAAGTATCACCAGGCAGTCATCAGTATAAATGTTCTAACATTGTACTCACTATAATAACGCTTCACATACGTAAACCAATACACATATCAGCTACTTGTAACAACCCAACAAGTATCACCAGGCAGTCACCTGTATAAATGTTCTAACATTGTACTCACTATAATAGTGCTTCACCTACGTAAACCAATACACATATCAGCTACTTGTAACAACCCAACAAGTATCACCAGGCAGTCACCAGTATAAATGTTCTAACACTGTACTCACTGTAATAGCGCTTCACCTACGTAAACCAATACACACACCAGCTACTTGTAACAACCCAACAAGTATCACCAGGCAGTCACCAGTATAAATATTCCAACATCGTTATTCCTGTACTCGCCACAACGCCGTTACGCGAGATGGATGTTCATCTCGCCGGATTTTAATTAAAGGTGTGTGAATAATTAGAAATAATGGTAACAACGCTATGCGAAAATTAAACCAGCCGGAGCAAGGGTTATTTGTACCGAAGACACTAAACTATGCGGTATGGCCATTAACAGGTGCTCGTCCATTGAAGTGGGGTTAAGAGACAATCGGGTTTCAAATGCGCCAGCTTAATATGCTTTTCTAGGTTCTTTCTGCGACTTTGCTCGCGTGGTGAATTTATAAAACGTAACCTATTTGTTTTTAAAAACTTTTTAAAGGGTTACTCCCGATTATTGTTATTTATGTTATTTTTAAAAACTTTTTAACGGGTTATTCTCGATTATTTATATAAATGTTATATAAAGGAACCCCTTTGTTCCTTTTTTTTATTTAGAAGTGACATAAATATAAATCTTACTAATATTAAAAAGAGAAAACTTTTTATTGATTCTTTGTTTAAGGATAACAGGCTCCGAGTCTTGCCGATTTGAAAAATTCTTTTCCCATTACAATCTTACATTATGCCTGATGCACATACATAAGCATAAAAGGCAAAATAGGCATAAAACTATACAAAAACGTTATGGGCCCGTATGAAAACTTCGATAATATAACCCAATGTGTGATAAAAACCAAAAAATATCCTTATATCGCGTACGCTGCGGAAATGATTAACAATAGAGCAAAGTGATGTAATACAGTTTTATAGAGGACATTAATATCTAGAAAATAGTCCATGATGCTATATGGCTAACTGTTACATTGAAGTCACAATAACTACTTTTTTGGTAATGGTTATTGCAAGGCAAAGCAAGGACAGTTTTTAGTAAATAAATAAAGTAAATAAAATAAATAAATAGTCTAGGCGGGAATCTTAGTAATAAATAATACTGAAAGATCACAACCACAGTTACGCACTGGGGATTACGTTTGGTAGTAACTGAGCTGATTTGATGGAGTTTGTTGACTCGTTTGCGGTCGGCATCCGTTTCCATTTATCATCATGTCAGGCAGACCAAAGGCGATAAGGTCTGACAGAAGACTTAGGCGTTGTGTACAAGCATCGATACGTACGTTTGTCCGTACAAACAAACAAATATACTTTAATGTGCAGATAAGGAGAAGCAGTACACCAGTAATCTTTACAGCGTTTTTGTGACACAAAAGGCGCTATTATCGCTAAATAGCGATCACTTCTAGACAACCTTTTGGTAGAAATATTGATAAAAGAGATTGTATATAGTAGGTGCAAGTTACAAATACATACATAAAATTATATCATTATTACAAAACTATGTCTTTTGCGCCTAAATAAGTGGCCTGATTTCGATGATTTTTTTTACATAAATAGACTAGAACTTCAAGTAAAAATAGGCTTTTTATGACACACTGTCTATTAGCTTGACTTGTATGTAATGGAATCTAAGAAGCTTAATTTCACTTACTTCTAATCATTGTATCTGCATGAAACTTGTCATTTATGTGTAAGTCTGATGACAATACAACATACTACCACCAAGCTGATCTGATGGAACTGGAAGGTGGATCGGGAACTCTGGGATGGCTACTAGTAAACCCGTCGTGTTTGGGCTCATTACATTCATCTTATAGAGTCCTTATCATATTACCTATTAAAGGGTGTTCTTTTTTTTATTACAGGAAACGCTTACTAAATGGCCTATTTACTTGTTCGTCAGCTGTTTTGATAAATGTCACGATAAACTGTTCATATGTTTAGTCCCTATATTTTCTAAAGGATACTCGATATTCTTTAGGTTGTGACGTAACTCAGTACACATTAAAATACAGACCCAAACAAAGACTAAGTCTACACTAATTACACAGAACAAAGTTAAAACTCGTAACCACTTCAGAATTTACCTAACGTAGTCTGGAATTTTCGGACTTTTTTAAAATAAAGTAATTGAGTTCACGATTAAATCAATTTTCAGAAGTTTAAATATGAAAGTTTGAAGCGCTCATAGCCGGTCGTTTCTCGTATTACCAAATTTCAAAGTCGTTCAAGTTTAGAAGTCGTTCGATTGCAGTCCAGCCGGAATTTGGCATTCACGTTTATATTAATTGCACTTGAATAAAACTTTGACTGTATACGATTGGAATCAAGTTGAAAATGTCAAACGTCTTTCAGATCAGTGTCGTTGGGGTACAGTTTAAAGCCGACTGACAAATATGAATACCAGCTTGCGCATCAACGACTAAGTCATTACGATATTGCTACGACTTTTGAGAATCCAGCAGGCGTCATGCATCGTTCATAAGTGACCAGCCAATTAAAGCAAAGTGGTAGGAGAATGGATGTTCTCAGGAACTTTCATGAGTTCTTCCATTAAAATTGATTGTAAAGATGGATGGATAGTTGTATGAACAGATGATTATTACTCTTAAACACAATGACAACTGAACAGAACTGAATGAAATCGGAGAGAAAGCCTAATATTCTCGAAGGTGTATAAACTCCAACAATTCGCAATTATCCAGCATGTAGACTGTGGCATGTACCCCTCACATTGTGGGAAGACTCGAGCCCAATAGTGGAATAGCAATGATGATGACGCAAATTTTTATCAACACACGGCGGGCGACACGGCGAGGACTTACTCGTACGAGGGCGACACACTAGGAATATCTAAAAATTATGGAGAAGGTAAAAAATGTGAATACGTAGTAACGAATGTAATAAACCGTTAATCCATTAACAAATAAAAAACTTTACTTCATTGTTTAGATACAAACAGCCCTCTAAGCCCGTACCTCACGTTAGAATCACGTAGTATCCACATGTACACATTCAAACCGGAAGTTAATAAATTCCAGTTTAATTATAACTTTATTATCTTCAAAGTCTTCAAAAGTGAATAGGCTTTTATTAAGTTGATGCACTGTACCATCAAAGACTACGTCGCCACTTACAATCAGGTGGTTTCGTTGTCAAGCGCTAACTTATTTGATAAAAAATGGTTTAATAAAAAAGTTAATTAAAAATCAATTAATATCATAATAATTTAAGTATCTTCAAATAAAGCCGTTACTAAATTAATGTGCCGTACCATCTAAGACCACATCACCGCTTACTGATGGTAAAATTCTTAATGGTGGGTCAAGCACTAATATTTATAGAAACAAAAAAAATGCGTAATTCATTTAAAATACACTCTAATTCCATTTATTGATTATAATATGTGTTTCAACGTCTCTGTCTTCTTATGATATCAAGTTAAATTAAATTTAAATGTGGAATTTGTTTTTTTTTACACATAAAACTCGCCTCCTCGCAGCGACGGCCATTGACGAACTAAATGATAAGTGCATCAATTAGTATAGTTTAGCAGGAGTGATTTTAGGGCGCTTATGTCATATTATACATACTTATAACATCATTGTGAGCATCAATCGCTAATGGCGACGGTCACCTACCATCAAATTACCCGTTTACTCGTATGCCAGTTTATCACAAAAAATATAAATAATATTGGAGACGTTTCAATGAAATTTCCAATAAAATGTTAAGTAAAACAACAAAATTAACTTCTTGTTAAGAATTCTAAGCACAACAATACGAAAGGTGAAGAAATAAACGCCTACATTACAAGCTTTAAACGTTTTCAATGACAAAATTTATATTTTAATCAAAAACGGGAAAAGGGACGAAATAGCTTTAAGCTGATTGCATACGAACAATCTTCCGAATTACAATTTCAAAGAAAACCATAAATGGGCTTAATTTCAGTTAGTAATTGTTTATTTAACAATATACTGAACATGAAATTATTTTTAATATCCTTATAGTTACAGCCTTATATTACGAATGATTTTTGTGGAAATAACAAACCAACAAGCAACCGATACGGTGAGAAATGGTCTCATAAATAAACAATAATTGGTGGTTTGTTGGCCAAGAAAAAAACCTGATTCTCAATTGGAAATACGAATACGTTCACTGAGATATCACCATAATGCTCTGTATTAAAAAAATGCAACCTGTATGTATCGCTCTAATGAGCTCAGTTCTCCACTCACAATTTGATTGTCATAGACTATATTTTACCTCGCTGGCCAAATAATGAATTAATCAACTTATGATACATATGTCACAGTTTTGGAAATTAAATTGCGAGCAGGGTTTATAACCCTAGACCTCCCACTCGAGAGACCACTGTTCAAACGGTTAGGTTATATGTAATATTTATTTATTTATTTGTATTTTATGTACATAAATGATTGTAGAACAAAATAGAAAATTTGAAACATTTCAAAATGATGATGTACTGATATTAAAATACATACCAACTGTTTCTTTATTTTCTTTTCCTGAACTTTAGTATGTATTTTTGATGTTTTTGCAACTATTTTTAAATTAACCAACAATGTTTATCACAAATGACATTATATTTAATAAAAAAATTAAGTGAAATTATGAAGAAAACCTTTATAGTTTTAAAACAAAATAGGTGTGTTTACTTTTATTTAACATAAAAAATTCAATTCCAAATGGACTTAAACACGCAGAACCACATTAAGTAATTACTATTTCTATAGCTTTCAAAGTCCAAGTTTCTAACAATATCTCTAAGTTTAGATCAAAGTAAATGAAATGATCAATAAAGTGTCAAGAAATAGCCAATATTATTTGACAAGAAACAATAAAAGAACAAAAGCTTGCATTCATTAGTCTTAATTAAACTTTGGACAATTTTGTTTTACTTTTAATGAAATTTAATCATTCAATCAAACATTTTAATTTTAGGAATGGAACAACTTTATCAATTTAATTAATCTGTACACAATTATCAAATTAATTGGTGTGTTTATTTCTAAGTCCTTGTCAAGAAGTCATCCAAAGGGAATACTTTGAAAATATAATTTAGGTGCAAAACATCTAAATTAGTTGTTTCCAAAGTGGGTCAAATTGACCCCTAGGGGTTCATGGGAGACACGACGGCGGTATACAGAATAAAATCACGTTGGTGAATAGACAAATGCGCCCAATATCTTAAACATTATGGCCACTTACCATCTGTGTCGATGGTCACAGGAGTGCCATGATGATGACCCTAACTCCACATACCTTGCTCTCAGTAAGTCCAATCTCACTCCAGTCCAAATTACCAAGTTATCACTACCTTGGGATACAAACGTAGTAAAAGCCATAAACCCTACTTTACAGGACGAGCAAACAAGTTTTTAAAATCGTTCTTGTTAATATTTTTTCGTTCTTATAAGTATATTGACCCTATTAAGTGAGATTAGTTATTTTTTATGCTCTTTGCAATGGAAAGTCTTATTTTATTGTTACTTTCTTTGTTTGTTTAAAAGTAGTGATAGCGTAGTGGTTTGAACGTTGGAAGGAAACTTCGAGAGTTCTCCATGAAGTTCTCGAGGATGTGTGGAGTCCACCAATCCGCAATTGGCCTGTGTAAGGCCTGTACAGTAGTGGGACAGCTTCGTGTTGTAATGATGATAATATTTGTTTAGAAGTTAGCGTGGACTTACTAACGATTTTTTTAAAGATACTCCATAATTATTTGAATTGTTACATTTCATTATGTCCTTACTCACACTGAGTCGTTGTTAATAATAAAAAAAAAATTAACTCAACTTCTCACTCACTTCTAACTCAGTTCAACAAAAATTATGTTTAGGGATGAAGTCATCTGGCCCATACACACCTTTTTTTGGTGAGTTTCAAAGCATCACACAGACCAATCAATAGAACATAAAATCTATACTAATAAAAAAACTGTAATGGGGTCAATTCTGTACATTAAGTATTTTTTTGACCTTTGTTATCCATATAGAGACCAAAACATTTTTTTTAATTTATTGTCTGTCTGTCTGTTTGAACTTGACATAATCGAAGTTTTATAACCTGAGAACGATTAGAGGATAGGTTTTATCCCAGGAAATGGCTTTGGTCCCGTAGGATAACAGGCAAAAATTTGTATGACAACTCTGAAACCAGTGGAGAACTCTTCTTCCGAAGCAAAGCTATTACAAGCTTTATGTAGTTCTGAATAAGACTGCATTAATAACTCATTTTCGTTAAAATGGTTTATACGACCTTTCTACACCAAGGTGTCGTTGTATATACGAATGAAATCAATCCATAACTCAGACACCGCTCGTTTTACCGACAAATACCAGCTGATTTATCATATGTGACGCCCCACGAATTAATCTCAGTAATTAGCTACGGAACCACAAATCTAACTAACTAATTATTGTGTGAAATGCAATTAATACGGTCGGGTTAAGTGTTCTAATAATAGTTTGTTACTAGTTTTAGGTTGCCTGGCTGTTGATAAAAAGTTTTATGCCTTATTCTGGACCAGGGTTTCTCAACCATTGGGGAGCGCTTTCCTTGGAGGGCATGGCCGGTTTTCAGCGGAGGCGCGAAGCATTTGATGGTAAAAAAATAGAAAGGTTTCACATTAGTTAATAGATTTTAATTGTTTTGCACTAAATATTTATAATGGTATTATTTACCTAAATATAATAGAAACTATCTTGTTGCTTTACTCTCATAAATACCTATATTTTATTAGGGGAGGTATGAAAATTTTCGCAAGTCGTTAGGGAGGCGCGACTCCAAAAAGGTTGAGAAATCCTGTTGTAGGCTGTAATTTATATCTGTAGTAAATTTTACCAGAATCTGTTGTTTGTGGGGGTAAGTGACGGTACCGTATGGACGTTGTAGTGGGAAAAAGACGACTATCTTTACTTACTTTACTATACAAACATACAGACCTACATACATGTCTGTATGTACTGTGTAAGTATGTATGTTTGTATATGTATACCTAACCTAATACAATACCTATCGATTGTATTACTTATTATTTTAGAGAGCTTGGGAAGTTGATTCTATATTAATATATTTTGTTACCCTTAATTAAGATTGTTTGGTAAATACAAGAATTGGCCGGCGGGCCGGGAGCGCTTTTCTGTCTCATATTAAAGTTAGCCAATGTTACTCATACCAGCCTGATACCCATACCAACCTTCAAGTTACCTCTACCTTCAGATTACCCATAAAATAATTCATCTAGATACCTAATCCCGAAAAAGTTTTAAATTCGCGGCTAACTCATATCATACGAAGATCTCTCAGCGCGGAATTTTAAATTTTATACACGTGACGTGTACGGCGCGAACATTTTACAAGATGAGTTCATTTCATTTATTTGACGACGTGAAGCGAAGGCTTGTTGTCACACTGGTTCGAATTAAATTTAGAAGGAGCTGAGCATTTTCGGCGAATGAATTCGTAACTAGGTCTAATGAAAAAGTTTGGGAAACTGTGGGTAATTAAGACGATACGTGTGAATTTTAAATTGTGTTTTAATGTGTATACGTTTATTTGGTTTCCACCGACTTGACCAAATAATGTGCAACTTTCAAACAGGCGATGAGTTTTTTTTACTTAGAATAAGTTAATGCTTGACATCGATCTGACCTGATAGTAAGTGGCGATGATGTCTAAGATGTTGGGCGCATTAGCTTAGTAAATGCTTATTCACTCTTCATTTAGAGACTCCAATATCATACGTGGGCGGGAACACCGACGGAGACAGGTTATTCTAATCCTTCGCAGTGTGTATAATGAACGACGAGGAAACCCGCGTCATTCGAACAGGCGGAATGGATACTCGCCGTAGTTTCCAGCCTCTCGGTCATCTACAGGATACACTTTGGAGAGTAAGCGTAAAACTGGAATAAGTTGCCCGCGTCGGTGCCCCATTCGATTACAAATGGCTTCAAGTCAAGTGTGAGTAGACTTCTACTAAGTTAGTGCACTTTACCATTGAAGACTTCATCGCCACTTACCGTCAGGTGGGATCGTAGTCCAGCTCTAACTTATTTATGGTAAAAAAAGAACGGTTCTACGTGGGGGTCGTCAACCATTTTATTTTTCTTTATTTGGGAGACAAACTGTGTCTTTATTTCTGTTTTGGTAACAAGCATAAAAAAATACAGATCACCAAATTGTAATATGACGCCCATAAATGCTAAAAGGATATTGGGTGCCGGCCACATTTCGTATGCCGTCGTCTGGAGTATCGTCGCAACGTCCGCCGAGCTGCTTGTGGCCCGCGGTCGCGGGTTACTGACCCCTGTTCTACGCGATTGCGACTCCTTAGACCAACCACTAAGCTGCTTCATAATGGAAGAATTAGTAATCAGGGTCACAAGATTGACCCATGCAACTGGGTCAAAATATGGGTATATAATAAACAGATCGTGAGTACCCGTTGCCATATAGAAATCGCACATAAATTTCCACTTACCGACCACACCTGTTGTTGCTCAATTAGGCTCATCATTTAGACTCGACGCAAGCCACTGAGCTATAACCGCTTCACATGTTTATTTAGGTATATCAAAATGACAGTTCCGTAATCAGGATAGTTGATATATCAAATTGAAGATAGGATTTAATCCTTTGAACGTGTTTGAAAGCTGAGCGAAGTAAACATGAAACTTTGAACGACAGATCAGTACAACAAAGCTTTATTATTCACTAGTTTTCACCCGCGACTTCACTAGTGTTTGGTTAAAATGTACGCAAAATCCTACTATTAAATCCTAGTACTAAACCTACTTAATTTGCGCGAATGGATGGATGCAAGATAGATAGACAAACTTGATGTGATTAATGGTAGCCTGTGAGTTATTTCTGACTGTAAACTATCTCTTTGGCACATTTCATCGAGTTCGGTTCAGTTTTTTTTGCGTGAAAGATTAACAAACGTCCACTCATCCATCTTCACAAAGTTTCGCCTTTATATTACTACTGTCTACCCGCGCCTTCGACTGCGTCGTAAACTATAATCTATCTATGCGACTAATTTTATCCAGATTGGTTGAGTCGTTTTTTATGACGGAGTAACAAGCGTCCACATTAGATAGACTGGTTGGTACTGCCACCATGTGTAAAATAATATACTTCAATAGGTTCACTTTTTATTCAAATACAGCAAACATATAAACAGTTAAACCAAGCATGCATCAATCAATGCATGATTGATGAATTCATTAAATCATTCATACATTCAATCATTCATTCAATCAAGCTAGTCTTTAAAAGTAAAGTACAATTACAAACAAAACTGAAATTACATTATTATCTCAACTGTTATAACTGTTAAACTAGTCATAAATGAAATAGACTAGTCATAAATGAAATTACATTATTATCTGTTAAAGTAGTCATAAATGAAATAGACTAGTCATAAATGAAATTACATTATTATCTGTTAAGGTAGTCATAAATGAAATAGACTATTCTTAAATGAAATGACATTATTATCTGTTAAACTAGTCATAAATGAAATAGACTAGTCATAAATGAAATTACATTATTATCTGTTAAACTAGTCATAACATAAAGAGTGAATTTTTCTAATTGAAACGCGGGAAATTGAAAAAAAGAAAGTAAACATTTTGTTCGTTTTTCAAACTTAGAAAACGATTCAAAGTTTAACGAAAAAGAGCTTTTCCGTCTTCATTCGGCAGCAATTAGTTCATAAAGTAAGATCTCTTAGTTTTAACATTTTTCTTTAGGTCAAAACTGGTTGAATGTTCCGTTTTACATTTCTTGAAATGCAATTCTATTCCAGTTTTCTACTTCTGATAAGATTCACAAAAACGGTATACCATTTATTTTTAAATACATACTTATAGAGATATTTATATGCCCCAGAATACATTTTTTGCTCGTCACAGAATAGTTTATTCTGGGTGAGAATCGAACACAAGAGCTCCGACTTAGTAGTCAGGTTTACTAACCACTAGACCAACAGGCTGAAAAATAGTCAGTCAAGACTATAATCTATTTCTGGGCCAAATTTCATTGACATGTGTTTAGTTATTCGTAAGAAACATGAATGAGTCATCCATCCTTAGAATTTTTCGCATTTATATTTTGGATAGGACTAAACCAACTTGCGACAGAGTTTGGAATTTTTGCGATTTTCTTGTGATTTTTGCGACGGTTTTGTCGACGTCGTTTCCCTCACCATTGTAACCTTGTCCCATTACTGGGCTTGGGACTCCACTCACAATGCGAGGGGTACAGCCCACAGTCACCATACTCCACCACACTGGCCAAATGCGAATTAGTGGATTTCACACACTTTTGAGAACTCTACAGATAACTTGTTGTTTGTTTAATTGACAGGCCGGTTGGTCTAGTGGTTAGTGAAACTGACTACTACACCAGAGGTCGTGGGTTCGAATCCCACCCAGGTCAAACTTTTCTGTGATGAACAGGAATGTTTGTTCTGTGTGTCTGGGTGTGTAATAGAAATATCTA
>DWJZ01002410.1:0-19564 GCA_018249125.1 Asbolis capucinus
CCAAACCTAAACAAGGACTAAAATACCAATCTACTACAGTGACGTTAATGCACCATGTCTTCTCAGAACACCCGTATGAAAATACCGTATAACCTTATACAAGATACTACTATTACATTGTCATCAGTTCCTACCACGAATTGCTCTAAATCGAATACCAACACCCTAACAAGTTGGTACGCAGTACACAGGTCCGTAGGTATGTGGTCACATCATTATTCAGCCTGCAATTCAATACAGCTACATAGGCCACAAAAACTATACCCAATTATAATTTACAAGGACAATGTGCTTTTACTAAAAGGAAATAAGGTGTAAGTTTGAACGCAAATTATTTCACGCATGCAGATGTTATTGTGTCAGTTAACAGACAATGGACATTCTATCCTTTGCGGTACCAGATACCATTTACGTATGCGCGGTCAGTTAGTCTCTATTTCAATGAAAAAAGGTTGATATTTCCATGGACACCTGCTGATATTCCGAATTATGATGCCATTCTCATGTTGCGGGGTGTCGACACGAATACTGAATATCTAGGTATTTGTTTCAAAAGCTCATGATTTCACCTGCCAAATGTGGGAGGTGCTAGCTATGGAATTAATCTACCTGCCATCATGTAACATTCCACAGTTAGTCATTAATTATTATATCTTTAACGTTAATAATACTCATCTCCCGCGAGAACTGTATTTAGATTTTGTGCAATATATGTATATAATCAAACTCTTTTAAAGTGACTGAGATCTAATGCCTTCAAAATACAGTCAAATAATGTAAGCAATTATTAAGAACCATAGACACAGCAGATAAAATCATACACACAGCAGAACTTATTATTGATTTTAACTTCCTATTCCTCTTTTGAGGACCGTAACACCATAATAACCAATGCCCAAATAAATGCAACTGCTGCAAAAATAGAATATTGCTTAAATATCCAATTATATATATAATGTATTTATAGGAAACCTTTTGAGCAATGTTCCTGATTTTAGAACAAGTAGGTACTTCTATTAATTCATTGTGATTTTTTTATACTATAAGTCTAAACCAATACCTTTCTTTTTTACGAGTCAAAAACTATAATACATAATGCTTACATACTGTGATAAATAAAAGACGTACATTTTATTACGCATTTATTATCTTATTTTGTATATTGTATTGGTAATAAAAGAATACCAAAGGACAATTTTACATATTGTAATCATTTTGATACATACCTATCAATATAATCTGCACACAGCACAGCATCATCAAGTCTGAAGCACCTTATATTACAATTTACAAGTTTTTCTTTTGTTTATTACATACATTTAAGATGTTTCGTAAATTATAGTGAAATCAAGCAAAATATTTATAAGATTAGTTTCAGACATACAACCATCACAACAATGACCAGTTAATACACAAACAATTTGCCTTAATCATGAACCTATTAGTATATGTACAGTGTAACCTGTATGGTCACTTGATATCATAAAAAACTTTGAAACATCTAAATCACTCCACTTTCGTTGTTAACCATACAATGATACATTATATGTAACATCAAACACTCTCAATCAAAAATAACAAATGTTATTTAAGTAACAAAATGCACTTTCTCAGTTGCCAAAATTACTAAGAATGGCAGCTACATTTTCTATAATTTTTTTGTCTATTTATTAATTTAAATCGTCCTTTCATGTCAAAATATGTTTATTATTTTTATGAATATTGTAATTGTGATATTTGGTGCTTTGAATTATACTTGATAGTTAAATGTATTTTTTTTATATAAAATAACTTAATGCTTGACATCAATTCCACCTGATGGATAGTGGTGATGATGTCTAAGAAATTGGACACACTTATTAAGTGATATTATAATACAAAATAACAGTCAGTTAGCCCCAGTTCTTTCAGTGTCATTATAATTATAAAGTTTACACTGTAAATAAGTAAATTATTATGAAAAAATTAATATAATACACTCAACAATGGTAAGAATGTATGATAATTTTCAACATAACATCGACTTGTCTCAATGTTTTTCTACTGGCTTTATTGGATATCCATTCAATGTAGATAGGTTTGTTCCTTTAAAACCCAATAACTCATCAGGATTTTCTCTCAACTGTTTGATAATATCCTGTTTTTCAAATCTTATTTCATTTAAATATTCTTGTCGTAATAAATAAATTTTATCAATCACCATTCTTCTGTAACTTCTGTCAATAGTAGTATCCTTTAAAATATGTTCGAGTTCCTGCAAATCATTTGGCAATTTAGATATATTATCATATTCTATTTGTATATTAGGTTTTGGCATGTCACTATGAGATTTTTTTATCCGTTTTATGCAAATGTGATTTCCTGTACAATCTTTCTCTATCTGTTGGCCATTATCATCAAACACAATTTTCTTTTTCTGTGAACAACTACAATAATCACAACTGGGTTCATCATTGGTTGAATTACTACTTCTTTTAACGGATTCATTATCATTCAGGTTTAATAAATGGCCATATTTTGACTCAATTTTTTGTAATACGGTTTTACACCTTGTATAGACAGTTTTTAACTCTTCTAAGTCACTCGCACTTATATCTGTGGGGTCAGAAACAGGAGGCAACGATGTCTGTGATTGTTTCCGTCTCTTAAACCCTTTTCTATTCTCTGTTATAGTATCACTTATCATTATGCTTGTACTTGCATCTTCGGGTAATTCACGAACATGATTCTTAACGACGACGTATTTTTTAGTTCGTTTTGATAAGGGCGCTTCCATGGAAGCATCGTCCTCTTGTACAACCATAGCCGAAATGTTGATAACTAAATTTAATTTAGGTTTAATAACTAAATATAATGTCTGCAGATAACAGTAGTTGGTTATACAGCCATTAAATGAAATATAGACGTTTAGAATGCACTAATTCCGACCACTGTTTTTATACTTTAGAAACAAAAATAACACTAACTGTCAAGTAACAAACACGTGTTCGGTGTCAGTGAGGTTACTTTTTATTGACAGTTCACATCAGTGTTGCAATACCTTACTTTAGTTGCTGTTGCAGGTTACAGCAGCTATTTGAAATAACTTTAATAACACTTAATTTTTTACACTAAAACACATATAACATTCCACGGAACCTCACAGTTACAAAGGTATGTTATAATTTAGAAACAACACATTACTATCGATTCACCATCACCGTGAGTATTTCAACTAAACATGGCTGCCAAGGCACATCACAACGCAGCGCGTCAGTAGCTCGCCCTTGCGATAAAATGGGTATTCAATCTACTCTGTGCCAGTGAGAATGCGACCGGGCTAAGCGCCTGTATCCAACTTCAGACTACGAGAATGACTCATACTTTGCCATAGAGTGCCTAAAATTTAGAGGTTCAGATTGATAGTAATCATTATTAAAATAGGCGCAACTAACAACCGAATACAAAAGCATTAATCTTACACAGGTAATAATTACATAGATCAATTATTATAGGAATGGACATGGAAATGATAAATATAAAATGGTATTTGTAAAAATATATATATTATTGACTAATATTAATTACTTTTCTTTACATTTATTTTTCTTCTTTTTTTTAGGTAAAGGTCCTGAATCACTATTTTGTAAAACCTCTTCAACATTTTGGTCACTTTTTCTTTTAGATTTACTACTTTTACCATTATGAATATGTTCTTCACAGAATACCTTATTTTTAGAACTTTTTTTTTCATTACTCTTCCCACTACTTTCCAAATTAATTTGCATATTAGAAGAAACTTCTTCATGTGCATGTTTTTTTGATTTTTTCTTTTTGTTTCGAATCTGTGTGTCACTGACACTTTGTATGGAAACTTCATGACAATTTGCATTATCAGAAAATGATTCCACCTCATCATTCTGCACAAGTTTGTGTTTATTTTTTGCCTTCTTAATTTTCTCTTCACTGCGCTCTACCTCCTTTGTATTGTCATCAACTTTCATTTTATTTTTCTGCTTCTTTTTCTTTATTTTTTCATCAATGTAGTCTTTTTGATGTAGTTGTTCATGGGCATTATAATTTTGGCTGTCATTATTATATGTATCATAATTATTATCACATGCTTTGGGCTTCCTTTTCTTATTTGTTGCATTTTCAGAATCACATGTAACATTATAGAAACATCTTTTATCATAAACAGTTTCTTTTTCTTGAGTATAGCTTATTTCATCACACTCTGTATTATCAGTTTCTTGAGAAAACCCATGAAAACCATAATTAGGTTCATCTTGCTCTGGATCATTCTCACTAACGCTTGGTGCTTTAAACTTACTTTTGGACTTAAACTCTGCCAGCTTGTTTTTAAAATAATCTTCCATACTTCCCTTTTCAGTAAATATCTGTACGGTGGCTTGTAATTCTTCTTTTATTGGTATTTGATCTTCTTCAGTACTTTTAAAACTCTTTTTGCCAAATATATTGGCCAAATCCTTTTCACTATATCGCGAGATATCCTTACCCCGGGTAAATTTATGATAGTGTATTCTAGCTTTGCTTTTCTTAGATTTATCTTCTAAAGATATTCCACTATGAAGATTAGTAGAGTTATCATTTTCTGTAAAAAATAGGACATTACAATTTAAGGAAATATAATAAGGACCGTACACTTAGTGTTAAAAGTAAATAATCTGAATTAACTGCTTAAAGAAAGTTAGTAATAAAAATCAGTACATACCGTTTGATAAATTAGCGAGTAGGGCATTAAAATCGTCCTCATGTTTTGTCCACTGGTCGTTTTTATCCTCAAATCCTAGGCCTTTTTCATCATTTTTGTACCTGGCGACAACGTGCTCAGTAATTCCATTTTCATTAGCACCTAACCCCTTTCCGGAGGTCCAACCCATTTTTTCCAACATTCTTTGACCAAATTTAGAACTATCATTACTCCAAGCATTGTTTTTAGCTCGTAAATTAATAACTTTCTGTTTACGACGTGGTTCCGCTAACATAGCCATAGTTCATAAACAGTAACGATTAAACACCGTATGTAATATTCAAGACTTCACCACTTCACGTGTTTCCATCACAATAAATGACATATGAATCAAAATGGACGTGTAGCCAACTTCACTCGCTTCAATGCTCACACTTTATTGATCGATGCCACAGAGTAGAAACTAAAATAGAAACGATACGATGTGAGGCGCGAGTGGCGTCACCTCCATCAGATCTAACACACCAACATTACGTAATGTTCTAGGTAAGTAGGTATCGTTTTCCGACGTTCTCATTGGACCGGTTTTGTAGATTTTGTGTTATAATGTTGCCTTGCTGACAGCGAACGAACAACTAATCCGCTGCCAACAGAGTGAAGGTTGAAGCAGCCTGAATAACACAGACCACTTCACGTAATGTAGAGTAATGCAACTAAACATGATACAGACTTCGGAAAATTTTAAGACAACGGCTGATGGTGATTGTCGCGTTAAATCTAATTTAAATTCCCTTTTGATCACAGTATTGAAGTAAATATAGTTACCGTTTCAAGTTTTTTGATAACTTTCATTCGAACGTAAATGTTGACCAGAGTTAATAATAACAAAAGATATTTGTTATATTATAATTATAAAATGATAACATTATGCTCCTATAACGTAAAAACAACATCAACCAGGTCTTACGCATTATAAATAAGTTGAGGAACGATAAAGCTCGTCATTACAACCTCTTTGACTAGGCTATCGAACTCAGGGCCTTCAGTTCGGAAGACCAACCTCAAGGCTATCGCTGCTAAGAATTAAGTTGTATGGAAGATACATAATTTTTTTTATACTTAAACAATGTCAATATAAACTTTTACTGTTGAGTCGAACCTCAAAAAACCTCAGTTGGCTCACAAATAACAATATATTATTAATCAAATAATTAAATAGTTATTTTGAATGCTGTGTAAAGAGGGGCGTATTTTATTGCTATGTGTAGATGATCTGTTCTGGTTGAGCGATATCACGATTATCGTAGTATCGTACGCACCCATGTCTGACTACGCCCACAAGAAAAATTACACATAACATTCCTATCATCCTGTATTTAAAAACGATATTGAAATTATTATTATAAATGTAAGAGTTTATAAGGATGAGGTAATTATGGCATTACATTATGGCCTGGAAAAACATGTAGGCTGCTTTTTACCAATATCCCACGCGAAAAAAGTCGCGGGCGGACCTTAGGAGTAATAAAAAAATGTTTTTGTTTTATATCGAGTAAATATCTGCAATAATGATTTTAATACTAGGTGTTTTGAAATTCGATCATAAAAATGTATTATAGCTGTAATTGTGCCTATTAAAATGAAATAACTATAGTAAATCCTTACTAACATAATTAATACGAAAGTAACTCTATCTGTTTTATAAATTAATGGTGTTTTTACGCCTAGACTGCTGAAAGGATTTTGATGAAAATTTGTAGAGATAAAATACACCCTAAAAAAACATACGCTCATTTTTATCGCGATAAAAGACTCCAAAGGCTTGCAATTGGGGCTATTTTAATAGAAATATTTTTTCCTGTTGCTTTGTAAGTTTCTACGTGTTACTTATTTAAAGGTTAGCGTTTTAAAAGATAAATTAAATTTAACCCCTCATAAGTCAGGTACTGGCGATAAAAAAACATAATGGTATGGATATATGAATGATACCATGACAAAACCAAGCAAAAAAACAACAATTTTATCCAATTAAAATGTACAAATTATAAGCCTTTAATTATTCGAGATGTAAGCAACACAGGTTTATATTCAAATCAAACAGGTGCGACTGGGACCGGTTCTGAAGAAAGTAAGAGTTATATATTTCAATTTTTAGTGGGAAATCATATTACGTAAAATCACCAAACTTTCCACTCTTTCGCATTGATTGGGCTTTATGTTATCGAGAAAAATTCTAAGACGAATTAAAATTTCCAAATCATATTATTTTACCTACATATTATTTAGTAAACCATATGTGAAATTGTAATGGCCATACAATCTAAAATAATTAACTTAACCTATACAATCAAAAATACGGAATTTTAAAAAGTTATTCAAATATATCTTTAGAAGTAATCGAATTCCAGGTAAATTTATCGTTCAGAAATTCCCAGTTACTTTTTTTTGTAGGTATGAGTAAACCAAGTCGGGAACTAATTGGCTGGTTCTAGCAACAGCCTGGAGGGTAAAGGGAATGACCTAAAATGGCCTCAGGCAGAGCGCCATTTGATAACGGTAGAGGGCGCATTTGCATGTGCGAGACAACATGTCGCTGAGACATGGGGTACATTTTATTTTGTTAGCGTAAATTCGGATTAAAAAATTACACACGAATTGAGAACCTCTTCCTTTTTCTAAGTCAGTTAAAAATGTAAAAAAAAAACTTTTACTAATATTATTTGAGGTTTTTTTTACAAGCTCATATTTAACTTGCAATTAATGTTTGTATGTATATTAGTATGTTAGTACATATATTAGTACATTAAAATTTGTTTGTTAAGTGTTCGGGTCAAGTCTTGCAAGCTTAATTACACCCACTACACTACGAACCTGAAATTTTACAGACTGCTTCAGATCCAATGACAATTTTTTTTATGATCAATAGTATCTGCTGCTATATTTAGAATTTGCTCCAGACAAGGGAACTCCTCAACGGTTACAAAATATACGTTTATTTATTTATTCATTTAATTAAAGCTTGTGTTTTCTAATATTTTAGTAAATTGTGTTTTAAATATTGTGTTTTTTTTAGTGTAGGTATATATTATGTCTTTAATTACATAAAATTTATTCAGTATAAACGACGTACAAATATTATTTAAGTATAATTAATTTCTTACAGACCGGCGTATAATTGTTTAATTAGCTAAATTAAATAAAAAAAAAACAAATTATTCAAAGTTGGTTTGTCCACTTTTCTAAAGTCAAGCTGCGCTATCTCTTCAAGAAATCCCTACGGTGAGTTACCTTGGAAGAAGAAGCGGCAAGAAACTCCCAAGGAGTTCTGTTTTCAAACTTAGTTACAGATAGCACTTACTACTACTTATTAAACTCGTGCCCAAGTATTCTTATCATTAAATATTCATCCAGTTTATAAATACTTTTTCGTCAAAAGAATGCTTTAAACATGAGCTTCTTTATAATAAGGCATTCCTGTTAATTTTAATGGAATTTAATTATATATTTTAACACATCTAGCTATAAACGAGCCGCCAGTTTTGCTGAATCTGAACTTCGGTACAGTTTCGACTTATTTCTCGTATTGTGAACATCACACTTCTTAACGAAACAGTCAGAATATTTTTTAACATACAAAATATTATGTAACATAAATTGTGACGTTACAGTTAATACATTTATCTCTTTGTAAGTAAAATTCATTAATAAAATCATAAAGAGTTATCATTAATAAATTGCTTCACTTCGCTATAATATTGTTTTGAATGTGGTAAGTTTTCTAATTCAGATTTAAATCATTGCGTTTGTAAAATAATTGCGCCTGTGACAAGTTTGTCGGACTGTGGTCGGATTGTTAGTCAGTATGACCTTGAGCTCTTCCAAGAAAGGAGAAAAGAAGCTTGGGTTGGTGGGACATTGGAAAACCCATTGGCAGACCTTCCCATCACTGGTGGTGGTGCACTGGTATCTCCACCTATGTTACAATTGTCATAGGCGCTAATGACTCTTTAGCAACCCAGAACTGTCCCACTACTGGGTTCGGGTCTTGATTCACAAAGTGAGGGAATGGTCCACCGTGGCCGAGTGCGGATTAGAGGACTTCACACACGTTTAACAACTTTATGGAGAACTGTCAGGAGTGCAGATATTCTTACAATGTTTTTCCTTCACGGTAAGTAGTGATAATAATTGATACGCATGTAACTTAAAAATTAGAAGTAAATGAACCCAGGACTCCCTTCGAGATACCATAGAGAGATGTCATATGAAGGTGGTTTTTAAATAAATTGTAACCTACAGATTAAATATTGACTAATCTAACTTTACAAATCTATCTCGATATTGCTTGTTTATCCAAAACTGGATAGCAAGCGCTCCCTTACTTTCCAAAACCATAAAATCGTAACGACGTTACATTTCTCAAACTTGTAATTCAACGCATATAAATTCGTTTACGATACCTATCCATAACCACAGTACAGTACAGCACTGTGAGAGAAAATTAATAATTTTTGAAGATTAAAGTCATCTCTAGTGAGAATGAAAATTCCACTAACTTCCATTTCAATTAATCAATGGATTTTGGTACAGTAAGTTTGAGTTTTATACTTTAAATTGTAACTAGAAATTTTTAAAATACGAATAGCTTAAAATGTCTTGAATTTGTTTGTAATTTTCTTCCATTTATGTACACATTTTCATGGTAGGTATGGGTTGTACGTATGTTCGTTTTAACGTCCTCTACAATTGTCAGTTCTTAGATTGTTGTAACAATCCAATAACTTCGTAGGAAAAACAACGAAAATAGCATAGAATAACAGGAAAATATTAATAAATAAAACTCTATAAAATTTCTATGAGGTAGCAAAAAACGCTACGTAAATTTGTCGCCATAGACTCTAGTCTACACACTCATTTTAAATCCGCCACTGGTGCCCTTATACCTGTATCTTACCCAAATCTGTCTGGTTAAAGTGATTTGATTAAACTCAGCATTGCATTTCATCGTAATGTCACTTCGTACCTTACTCATGAATTTAATGAATGACGTCGTTTGTGTTACTTAATTAATTTCACAATTACATTTAATTTGGTTTTATTAATTTAATATTTTAATTATTGTATTTTTATGCTTTTAATTTAAATTGAATTTGACTCTTTTTTTACAAATTAGATTCCATTAATTATATTTATTATTATTGTACAAGGCAGTACTTAGTCATGCTATGCTAATTGTACTTCAAATGTGTTTCTTTTTCAAAACTTTTTCGACAATAAAATTATTTTGATATCTTAGATATATCTCTAAGACGTAAAAGATTTTATATATTTTTAAGCGAAATCATCTAGCAGTAACTCGAACGTCGAGATACTACAATAAATAGTCAAATAATTCTTCAAAGTGCAAAATGATAACGTAAAGTGTAATTAAAACATTGACAAAAATAAAAACAGATACAAAATATCAATATTCAAAGGGACCCTCTATTATTCAACTATTTATTTCTCGAATTCTAGCCAAGAATGCTCTCAAATGAATTAATCGTCAAACCATATAAAGATTTATTCTTCTATGTACTTAATCTTTTTTCAGAAGAGTAAGCGCTTCTGTTCTTGGGTTTGCGGTGAGTAACCTTTTATACCCTATAATTTTACAGAATACTATGTGTGACAGTACTACAGTGTGTGTGAGTTATTCCTGAAAGTTACTCAGGAAGCGTTAGTAGAACACGAACGACCTGATTTATATTTTAGTGTTTGTCCAACTTATATTTTGGGAATAAACAGCTGTTGCAAATGTGCAGTTATGCATTTGCGAGAATGGAAAGTGAGTAATACAGTTAATTATAACGCTGTCTTCTAAGGTGCGTTATTCCGGCCAATACTTTTTTTTCTTATATGGGGGCCAAAAAAGTTATAAAGATATTGGTGCGTGCCACATTTCACGTCATTGGGAGGAATTTAAGAAAAAGTCGTGTCGTGTAAATAGGGTGTGGAACGCACCGCAATGGCAAACGGGTCTGGGGGTTGCAGACGCCAGTTTTCTGTTCTAGGTAATTTTAACTTTATCCATTATATGATTAAGTATATTATAATTTATACCTTTTGCAACGCACGTCGACGGACGCGTCTGCGCTACCACGGACAGTCCCAGCGGACTTGTAAAATGGTTATCTCGGGTAAAACTAAAAAGAGTGTCTTGAGACTACTTTGTCAAACTTTTATTTATTTGAGTTACATTTTGCAAGCTGAATTAGTACTTCCTAACCCCTAGAGTGGAAATTTAGATTTATATTTTAGCTTCAAGTTTTTGTTAAAGTCAATATCGAATGATAAATTACCTTACCCATTAAATTAGAGTCGACTATCGCAAAGAAAAAACAGAAACCTTACTAATATTATAAACGCGAAAGATTTCAAGGGTGGCGGAATGATTGGATGTTTGTTACTATTTCAAGCAAAAAGTAATGAACGGTTTTGAATCAAATTTGCCACAGACGTAGATTTAAGTCTGAAATAACATACAGACTTTTTTATCTACTAATCACGCGGGTGAAGCTGTGGGCGGAGGCTAGTCCAGAAATAAATGTGGTGCGTCTGGTGTCTATTGGGGGTATTATTGACCCCAGTCATTTCAACGATGTAGGTACATTTCTTTTCATTATCTTTCCCGACCTTGGAGGTATTTCAAGAGGCGGTTAACCCTCATTTCTTAGTGAAGCTAGTGTCCACTGCGTCCGTGAACATTTTACATCAGTTGACCAGTCAGTTCATTTGCTATAGGGCATAAAACAATAATTTTATAATATTTCCCGCCCCCGTATGATGTTGGAGTCTTCAAAAGAAGAGTGAATAGGCATTTACTAAGTTAGTGCGCCCAAAACCTTAGACATCATCACCACTTTTCATCATGTGGGAGATTGATGTCAAGTATTAACTTATTCTACATAAAAAAATGTACTGAAGTTTGTGTGTTATTTATTAACAAGAAAATTACTATTGGATCGTTGTTATAAGAACATTTATTCAAATTAATAAGCTCTAAACGGAAGTTCGTCCGTGGGAACGTGATGCGGTGACCATAGCGTTATTATTCAATGGCAATTAATGATTCATACTTCTATTGGACAATGAAAAAGTACATTTTAGGACTTTCTTTATTACTTATTCCTATTAACTAGTAGGCTTAGTCGCTGTTGAATTTATTAGTACCATAATTTCGTAGATAAACAAAATTTTGCCCCTCGGAAATTGCCCTTTCTTACAAATGACATATTCTTTCTAAGTATTCCTCTCGTTAAATATTAAATGAATCGTACACTGTTACATCCTGTCCGTTGTCTTTGGATTACAGTGGCCTTGCAATTTATTACCTAATAAACTTAAGTTAATGGTTACTTAAATCTGAGCGTGATAGTAAGTATTTCTTTGTTAGTCCTGTCTTGATACAATAAGAAAATTAAGTTAATGTTTCGCCCTACAATACCCACACACATGAGAAAGACAACAGTCCATAATTAAAGAAGTTAACGGTGTATCTCAGAGGCTGAACGCTTAAGGCCCGAGGCCAAGAAAAATAAAATAAAAAAGCAAATTATTGGCAACCCAACCGCTTTACCGTCGACAGCTGCGAATTGGCGCGAAACAGGTTTTGGCGGGAACAGTGACGTCACCTGACATGTGCCTCTTTCGATTTCGGGCGTTCTTGAGCAAAAAATGAGCCTTTTTCATTTCGGCGATCCATTCGATTTTACGGCTCCTTATTGTAATGTTACAGCTTTGTCTGCCCGGATTTTTATTGCCCTGACAGGTGATCTTGCCGCTTCTTTTGAAATAGAAATCAGAAAGAAGAGTTGCCTACGTCTTAATACCGTAGTTCGGGACTTTATGTGAAAAAATATCCTAGCAAGAAAGAAACAAAAGATGGGATACTACAATATAATATTACTTTTTATGATCTTAACACTTCAGGTGAAGTCTATAGATACTACTAATCCATCAGCCATTAAATGTCCATTTCCAGACTTTCAATACAGACGTTATGAATCCTGACTCCTTCAGCTACCCACATACCCACTAAATTTATCAAGTCATGGCCCAGGTGGCCATGAATAAATGATAAATATAAGGTGTTTTTCTTAAGGAACCTAATTCCCCTCGAAAATCTGGTCTTCTCCGAAACGAATTAGTTTTTTGAATTTAGTGCTTACGTTTGCTAAGCGGTCGGTTTCTGCGAACTATGTCAGTAATCTCAGATCGTCGAGGGATTTCATCACAGTTTCGATCACGTACAGGCCTAGCTTAGCTATCTCATTAACACTTTCACAAGACTGTAGGTACTTATTTTATTTAAAGAACTAGTACTTCACTGACCTCACTTCGCTTAAGCTGAAGAGCGGAGACGTTATGTTGTAAGTTGTCATATTATTGTCTGCTTTATTTATGAACCGACTTAAGAAGTACAAAATATTTAAGTAGTACAAATAATTATTCTAATTTATTCTAAGCTTACTACAGTACGTGTATTAGTGAAAAGTGTACTAAAATCTGTAACGCAGTTGCAGAGATTAGACGCAAATGTACAGACAACATAATAAACAAACCAATTTTCTGAAACGGAGTCTATTAAATACCTGTAATAAAAATGTCTTCCATGTACAGGAAATTGTAAACTGCAAATTAATCAGAAGTATAGATAGACATGAATACATTTCGCCGGGTAAATACGCGTATATTAATCTAACTTGTACCGATATGCTTAAAAACATTTTACGCTGGTCTTCTACAGAAGATATTCTACAATCTATAGATATCTATGTTGTAAAAATCACTCCAGTTTATAAATTATCTATTTAATAATAATCTGACTACAGCGCCATCTATCAGAAGCCGACATAACAATCGCCAAAGTTTGGAACTAGTAGTTCTAAGATATTAATTAATAAAATACTAAGAAGGTACCTGATAGGAAACTGAATCCACTACGAACAATTCAGTACTTGACGCAATTCCATGAAATAATAACGATCTCAAAACTCCTTCACTTGCAATTTTCATAGAAATGGATTGAGCGGCTTTCTACACCTGTACGAGTATACAAGGCATACTTTATACAAGAATTGCTCGTATTATATTACAAGATTATAAGACCTCTCAATTATATTATATGGTACAATTACAAGATAAAACTAAAGAAGTGGCAATAAACGAAGTAAAACGACGGTCATGCGCGGTTAACACTTGGTTAATTGGTATCTTTAATGAATTTAATAATCTTGAACTATCACAGCCGAATCTTAGTGAGTTAGTGGGTAACCTTGTTAATTTTGGCAACCATTAAAGCTTTTGTTTAGCGTGAGAATTTTTTTTTAATACCTTTAAAATTTAGGTACGCGTTAAAAAACCGTGATGGTTTTTCGTCAGTAATACAGACATTGTTTTTAATTTTGAGGGTACTGATATCACTCGCGCTAACGTCCATTTTGAATTGTTCCTTACAAAAGTGCCTACTTAGTAATTAGTAGATGGGCATTTTGTACTCAAGTCCAAAATATTCATATTTTCATGTTGATTATTTGATCAGTATAACTGATTGATTTTATCATTATTTTGAACAAACAAAGAAAAGCTCAGTCAGGTTCAGGTTCATAAGAACGCAAAAGTTACGATAGTTGTTGTTTCCTTGAAAATAGTTGTAAAACTAGCTATCGGAATTCGTCGATATTCTTCTAGCAATATCTTTAAGTAACACGATACCTACTTATGTGTTATGTGTACCACATTCCTGTGTATATTTTGTAATATGAGTGTAAAGGGCTTACTGACTACCCATTTACAAACATTTCACAATAACATTGTGGAATTGCTCTAAGGCATACCTTCAAAACAAATATGTGTACCTACTCCTAGTAATCCGGACTAAAACCGAACAAAGCTCATTTCTCATAATAACAGCGTAAAATAGACCAAATGATTGGGAAGTCATTGCACTTATTCATAGTGAGGCATGCAGCAAACGTGTTTTCTCCGATACCTACGAAGCGAGCGCTTACCTGAGAGTCACTCCGGACGTGGTTCAAATTATTCACCACTAATCCGTTGTCTGAGCCCATTGGATCCATTCTGCCAGATCATCATCCACTCACAACGTCATAGATTATTTCCACCACGACGGTCCGGACCGGAACTTCTAAAAGTCTTATGTCACCGGCACAAACTTCAGTCACCAACAAAACAACTAGACAAAAAAAAAATCACAACCACATCACTGGCGCCTGACCACCGGGATAAAGCTTCACTGACTTACTTAAAACTAGTCAAACCACCGCACCTTAAACTGATAAACCTCGGTAATATCATAATGATATGAACCACAAAAGAGTCTCGTACGAGCGAAACAGATTGTGCGTTCCGCGTTTTGTTCAGAACAACGTCTGGCCGATCCTAAGGACGCCAGGCGGCGAAAAGTTAACCGTGCGTGATTTCTGGGCACTTTCAAAACCAAATGGTCATATAAGCTATCAATCTTTGCATACCAGAGTGGTGCGATGAAATGGAGATTCTCGGCGAGGCACGTCCGCGGCGCGAGTGAAAGGGACAACGTTCTGAGCAGGTACTCCGTCCCGAACTGGGCGAACAGTATCTACAGGTTTTGCTCTCCCACTACAAGAAGGCACGACACGGACTCGGAGGCTCGGAGCTTGAAAGTTAAGTTATAGTTGAAAAACAAGCGCTACGGTCGACACTACGCACCGGCCATTCACTGTACCAAAACATCTCCAAATTTTTTATTGCTGTTGTTTTCATCTAAACTCAAAGACTAGTCTCATGTTTATCTGCCAAAATGCTGATCTTGTGTGGTGATATTTTCGTTTATTTGTTAGTTTTAATATTATTATTCTCGTAGCAAATAAATTGGCTTTAAAAAACATGTTTTATAAGTTAGGTTAGTTAAGAAATTTTATCGATCAGAGTAGCGAACCGCATAATATAATTCAGTAAATTAACAAATCGAACCGGTCCCAATGCATCCCTGGTGAAGGCCGCGGGAGTTAACCTCTGCTCAGGACAATCCTGCGCAGGGACCAACGTACACGAGCACATGGACCTAGTAGAATACACACAACTACATGCACGCAGAGGATCGCACGCACACAGACGCAGCCTAGGATCTTACCTGGCTTGCGCTGCTATGTAATTGGCATTTTTTGTAGGATACCACTTTTATAAATACAACGTGCAAAGCACATCTAGCTAGGCAGTGGTCATTCGACTCGCTGCGGATGGTGAGTGGATAAATGATGAAATCATTGAAATATAACACCAAGCATCTCGTTTGAAGTGCATGCATCATTTAAAAGGAATTTCTCGGTGCCATACTGGTGTGGCGAATTGTTCACTTTTAGCCAGATCACTATACGGACATTATGCAAATTCTTATTTACTAAGTCCATATTATTTATTAGCCGAACTTCGAACTGATTCCAATTTGATCAATTTAACCACAACATTTAAAATACTACTCTGTTTTATTTACCCCACAGATTAATCAAATTCAGTGCAAAAATAGCGTATGACAAAATACAGTTCGAAGACAAATTAATGTCAAAACAAAATTATGGCTGAATTTCATTACAATTATATTAAATTAAAAAAAAACTGTCACTTGCGATACTGTCAAATTGAACACAAAGCCCGAAACAAATAGCAAAAATGTAACCGAATCAATCGAACAAAATATTCCACCTGCAGTTACAGCAATCCTACAGTCTAAAAATGACATGAATAGGCAGGAACTGATCTTCATAATCACAGCATCAGCAGTCTTCTCATGCGTGGCAACTGTTATCGACAACCATGCGAAACGCCGCCGCCCGTGATGGTATGACGATGTGACCTCCGTTAAAGCATTTAGGATTTTTGATAGCATCTACAGGTTAAATGTACATGACCTGCATGATACTATGATGTATAGAATAAACACAACATATAGAATTAACATACGGTGAGTGTACTGTAATGAGAGAATGTTGCAAAATGGTGTTATTTTTGTATAATTAATTTCAAAAATTGTATTTTATGTTCCAGAATGAAATACCAGACACCCTTGACTTAGTTCAAATGTATTCTTTAAATTTTCATTAATTTTTTTCTACGATCCGTCTTATAAAAGTAAAAATGGACAAGGGAATAAAACCAACCCGCTTGTGGTACTTAACCGGAAGGAAACACCTACGAAATTGGCTACACGACAAGCACACAGCAATAAAGGGACATTATAATGCACAAAGAAATCGTGATGAGTTAATTAAGTTAAGTGCTTTGCTTTGGGCGGCATCTTTGGGCGTCTTTTACACATTTGGCTTTTTCGGTTCAAATAAATCATCCTGTGTTGTTATAAAAGATGCTACTCCTCCACCTAGTGAAGGTGATAAGAAATGTAAGGGGAAAATTCCGGAACCATGTCCACCGATTACCAAAGGCAGATGGGGCTAAATAAAATTAAATAAAAACCTCAATTTTAAAATAATAGATTAATTTGTTTTATTTTCACGAATACCGCTACGTATAAGTTATATTTGTTTCAAAGTATCACTTTTAATCAAAACTATTTTTCGAAAGCGCAACACCATCTTTAATTTTAGAGAATATTTTTCTTAGTCATAAAATACAATCAATATAGATTGGTAAATAAATGTTATTACACTTGCTAATAACATTAAATATTATTAGTAGTTAATAATAATTTATTACAAAGGCCATCTAGGTAAAAAAATAAAAAAATATATCTTGATTTTGGAAGTCGTGGCTTCCTAGTTTTATCGGAATAGTATCATATTGGTCAATATTCCAATTACGTACCTTATTGTTTGAGTATAATGGCAGAATTAGTTAAGTCTTTAATTATTTCAGTTTCCGTAGTCGCCGCCTATCACTTCTACATAACACAAAGATAAAACAGTATCGATGAAAGTCCAAAAGCAAATTCTCTGTTTTTATTCTGCAAAATTCTCTTTGGTTACCTGAGATCGGACGTCAAGTGTGAAAGACGAGTGAGACGAAACGAATTAGCTATAATATGTTAGATTGTAATAATACCTCGAGTTTGTAATAAGTATAAGATCTAGAGGATTGAAGAGTGCCTGTTATGGAATTAACAACAGAAGGTAGCTGAAATGGACAGGAAAGAGCAACTGAGGATTATGTTCATCGTGGTTTCGATGGCATCGGCGATAGGGTATTCCTATGGGCTATTCACACTACCTTTCGCGTTTCGAGGGAGAACACCAGAAAATATTCAAAGCAGAGCTCGGGACAACAGAAACGATGGAGGAACGCAGTCAGGTCCGAAAGCTGATCAAATTTTTAACATATTTGGGACGGACTGATGTGTTTTGATAAGAATTTAGATTCGATTGTATCTTATTATATTGATTAATATATTTAATTTTGTAGATAATTGTTTTATGTTAATGGAGTAGCGAGATTGCAATATCTATGAAATGAAACGGCATGGATCGACAGGTTTTTTTTATAATAATAATGATATCTTAGAAATTGTAACTACAGTATGGGTAAATACAATTAATGTAATATGTACTTACATTAATTAATACTTTAATAATTAGACTTTACTATTATACTCCATTACATAATATAAAGTTTTTTTTTAAATATATCCTTTTGTGAATGCCAATTGTTTTAAATAGTATTACTAGTGAATTTATTCTTTTAACAACATACTAATATTAAAATGTGAAATATTGTGAGGATGAATGTTTGTTATTCCGTCACGCATTCACGCAAATACTACTGAACGCATAGATTACAGAATGCACATCTAAAAGTTATTCCAGACTGTTATGTGTACATATGACTACTTTTTATGTTAGCACGAAAGTGAAGCCGCGGTACGATATTAGTTAAACTATAAATTAGTTTGTTAAGTAATTCTACATAACTTTTTCGCTCTTAGGATTGCTGAGAAGATATCTTTTAGAACAAAGCAGTCCTATTTTAATGATTCAATGAAAGTGTGCATAAATTATTAAATAGATTAACTAGTTCAGAGTTCCATCCAATCGTGAGCCTAAAACAAAACCAGAAAGGTTTGATTGACTCCAGGTTGAAAGTCAGGAGGATTTGACTCAAGGCTAAAAGCCAGACAACAAGAGCTTGTAGTACAATCTGCTGAAAATCTGTCGAGCCTACCTCCAGGTCTTTCCTGCCAAAGATACTGGACAACGCAGTTCAATACAATTGTTACCCATACTTGAAGAGTTACTTGCTAGCTGGAACACTGTTTCTTCATATTTTCGCTAAGACAAGAATAAGAAGGAAGATTTAGATCCAGAAGTGCAGTCTGCGTCCAGTGATCGAGTGGTTATATCTATCGATGTAGCTGATAGGAGACCAGTTTTCTGTGATGTTTTTTCCGATTTCGATTCTTTTCTTTTCGTTAAGATTCTTAAGAACTAGTTTATAGCTTCTCCTATACTTAACAAAAGTAATAGTAAAGTTATAAGAGATACACTTTCCGTCAAATATATGTACATAAGTACTGTTTTTGTCCGCAGCTTCTCGTATCTTCGAAATCTTTCTGGAGTTCTCTCAGCAGTACAAATTTTCCTTTAACGATGCAGTGATAATGAACTTCTAATACATATTACAACTTTGAAAGTATATGCATAACATGACAGGCCGGTTGGTCTAGTGGTTGGCGAACCTGACTGCCACGCCGAAGGTCGTGGATTCGATTCCCACCCAGGTCAAACGTTTCTGTGATGAGCATGAATGTTTGTTCTGTGTGTCTGGGTATAAATATCTATATAAGTATGTATTTAAAAATATATATGTATGTTTATCAGTTGT
>DWJZ01002411.1:0-19560 GCA_018249125.1 Asbolis capucinus
ACCACAACCCGAAAGATTCCGTCAAGAGATTCCTATTCTTCTTACCCACACATTACTTCTTTATTTTGTGAGGTCTTAATGTTCTATTTTATAAATTGAAATGTAAATCTAGCCACACCGTATTATAAAATTTAGAAATTTTCTCATGTATGTCTTATATATACGTCTCAATGACAAAATAGAGATCCTTAAAACGAAACTCTGAATAGATTTGGTCAGAGAATAATCTTCATAATATCACTAAGCCCTCAAAAAGTTAACCTACGTTAGTGTTACATTCACAAATTTAACATTTTCTGAATTTTCATTCCAGGAACATGATGTGTTGAGAATAAAATTCTTGGGCGACTGTTACTACTGCGTGAGTGGAATTCCAAAACCGACTGCACAACACGCGAAGAACTGCGTTGACTTGGGTTTGGAAATGATATATATCATTAAAGATGTCAGGTGCGTAAACATTAACCTCTTCGTTCTCCTCTCATCTTTTAGTCATCTCTTTGTTCTGTCACTCGTTGTCACTGGCACTTGGTACGTCTGGAAACCCTTCATATCATTGTTGACACCTGTTGCTCGAATAGTGTACTTCTCTTCTTTCTATGTCGTCTCTCTGTTCGTATTTCTTGCAACAAGCGGGTATATCAACTTCCTTCCTGGCTAACCTGTTGGTGAAGTCCCTGACTGGATAACA
This sequence comes from Asbolis capucinus, assembly GCA_018249125.1. Lineage (NCBI taxonomy): Eukaryota > Metazoa > Arthropoda > Insecta > Lepidoptera > Hesperiidae > Asbolis > Asbolis capucinus. Next base: position 692 of record DWJZ01002411.1, read on the forward strand.
TGGTGGTACATCGATGACGGTGAACACCTCAGGTGACCTGCTAAACAAGGATTTCCTGTTTATAACATTGTCACCAACCCGTCTCTCCACAAAAATTTTTGGTACATCACTTTAATTTGTTAATTAAATATTGAGATATCTCATTTAATTTCTTACATTGACTTTTCTCACAGTATTGAGTTTCAGTTTTAAAAAGCTGAAATATATTTTTTGACTCATCATTACTATTTCATATTACACTAACTTGTCTATAATTTTATCCGAAATAACAGGTATAAGATTCTAATATAGTATTGAAATAATTTTTCAGAGAGAAGCGTTCACTCAACATAGATATGCGGATTGGAGTACACTCAGGTAAAATCCTAAGCGGCCTTATAGGCATACGAAAGTGGCAATTTGATATATGGTCCAAAGATGTGACAATTGCTAATATGATGGAATCTACAGGAAAAGCCGGGTGAGTTAATATGCCCCGTTATATTTCGATCGTAAGAACATAGATTACATATATAGATTTACCTCGGCGTTGTCGGAGTCAACATATGCATTATCCATCCAAGATTTATATATATAATTTCATAAATGTGAAAGTGTATGTGTTTTTGTGTATTTCTATGTTAGTCGGTCTGTCACGTTAAGACGTACCGATGGATTTGATAGTTACATATTATCCATATTAATTTTATAAATGTGAAAGTGTATGTGTGTTTGTGTATTTGTATGTTAGTCCGTCTGTCACGTTGAAACGTACCGATGGATTGGACAGATGAATACCGATGAATGAAGTTAATGGTCTGAAGAGTTATATACAAGCTTTTTACCAATATTAGGAGCGTGAAGCCACGTTAGATATCGATTAATAACGAGTCTTTTTTGTACTATCACGTCGTTATTCAAAAGAGCTTACTTTGCATATGATATTTTCAAATAATTTAAGAATATCCTCAATAAGATTATGTCTGTTTTGTCGTCAGCAGACATATTCTCTTAGCTTACCTTCTATAACTCTTGCTTCTTCCTTCATCTCTCACCTACATCTTTCTTCTTCCTCCGTCTCTCTGTTCTTATTTCCCTACACCACTTTTTAAATAACATAATATTTTTTGTCAAAAAGTATTTTCAGAACACATTGTAAAAAGTAATGCATATCCGTTACAGAGATTGATTTTTTAGCTGCAAACAAAAGAACAACGTGATATGTTAGGGCCTCGCTATACTGCAGTGTAATTGAAAAAATAAATCTTCTGGATGTAATATTTACTGCTGTACAAGTTGTATACTGCTGCTACACTTTAATTTTAATTTAATTCATTGTAAATCATATAAATATCTAGCGCTCTATCTCACCTCTGTTTTATTGTTTTTAGGATTTTTTAAAAGCTTTAATTTTCCTCCAATTTCTCGTATGCAGAAAGAGAATTGATCCATCCTTTGACTGTTTTTTAATAGGTTTTATTCAGCTTATGTCAACAAATTAATGCCAGATATTATAGTAAAGTTATATAAATATAAAATACCTAACAGTTAATGACAAAACAATAATTTACATCGGTGTATTCAAAAAACATTTTTTTTCACACAAGATAGATTTATTAAATAACATCTGACATTTAATAAATCGTCGGCGAACTGGTGTCTAAAATAAATCTAACCTTGTATTTTATTACGATAAGGCCACACGCCGGTTGTGAATAAATCTTTTAAATGAGTTGTGATTTAGGATAAAATTTGTAATGGATTTATAAATTAAACTTTGTTTCTAATAAACTCAAAACAAATGTTTTTCAGAAAAGTCCACGTCACGAAACAAACCCTTGAGCTGATACTGGACTACGCCCGAGAGTATATTATAGAGCCGAATTTTGAATCTCAAAATGATCCGTTCATTATGAAAAATAAATTGGAAACATTCTTAATTTCTTTGCCACCACGGGTAAGTACCAATATTTTTAAAGTTTTTTTTTTTTAATTTAGTTTTATCCAATCGTTAATATTGTAATATAATCATATTTTAAAATAGCCATATTATGTACATAGTTTTATTATGGGCGAAATATAATAGAGGCACTCCTTTTTCTATGCAAAGACGAACAAAAAATCCTGCATTAAATCAAGATGGCAAAAACAAATGAATTTGCAAACAGTAAACAAGTTAGGATTGCCATCTATTGGATGTCGTTAACCAAGGTCAAGTTAGTTACATGAAGACAAAACTAGATGGCGCTGGTGAATAGGATAATGGTTTTGTCGAATATGACATAGGTATTCATTTTAACCCACCACGGTACAGAGACGGTATTTAACAGACACTACCAATTTAAGTTCACTGTTTTTTTCAGCCTATCACCGAATTTAAGCCTTTTCGTCGTGCATCCGTCGGTTTCAACAAAATCATAAATTCACGTTCTCGTAACAGAGTAAGTGGAGTAAATCATTATTGTTAAAAAACTAAATGTTCGATGGTAGGGATTTGCGGAAGAATCATACTTTTCGTGAAGCACATCTGGATGGTACGACCTTCTTGCTTAAGTAAGTTAAGGAGCTAAACGATTTATCGTGTTTTGGCTGGGGGCTCGCGAGCCATTTCTCTTTTTCTCGGAGTCCTTTAGTCATGCTCCTATTCTTCTTCTGTTACTCCACCTGTAGCAGGACTCCAGTCTGGTGGTATTAATGTCCATGGGTGATGATGATCACTTATCCTCAGGTGAATAATCTGCTCGTTTGCTTGTTTATAACATAAAAAATAAAACTTCTGACCCTTGGATTCGGTACCAATCAATCAGCATTGGGACAGTGTGGTGAAGTATGCTCTAGGCCTCCTTATCAACGAGGGGAGTCCCGAGCTCATTAGTTGTCAAAAATGGTGCCAGCCTAAGACATGCCTGACATGAATAAATCGAACGGCAATAAAAAAGTTATAATAATCAAACCTTTGTGAGTACAACCAAGAAGTCCTCCCAAAAGATACAATATTATCTGTATTTCTAGTAGCGATCGGAACAGAGAAGCTCATCAAGCTTACGAAGAACTACTTCTTTTATGGACGAGAATCTGGTGGAATACCAGCAGATGTTGAAAGCAGCGGATGCGCAGATGGCCAAGGAAATTGAGGATATGACTAATGGCAAGTGAGTAATGAGAATTAACTTAGAAAAAATAATCTCTATCTTTTTTATCTTAATAATATTATAAATATTTAAGATTCGGAGGATGGATGGATAAATGAAAGGATGGATGGATGTGTGTTACTCTTTCACGATAAAACTGCTGAACGGATGTGAATGAAATTTGTCACTGAGATAGATTATAGCGTGCAATGACACGTCGGCTACTTTTTACCAACGTAACACAGGTGAAGCTGTAAGCAGAAACTATTTTAAAATTAATTACAATTAAAGCAAATAGGTAATAAAATAATTGTTTTTAATATTCTTGAAAAAAGCGTCATGTCATTGGCCTAAAAATAACTTTAAAAAAAATTTATATAATTTTTTTAACAAATCAAATATCGTTAATATTTAGAGGATTAAATTTCAAGACGTAGGCGTTCTATAAATGAAATATCTTTTTTTACAGAGATTATTTTAGAAAAGATTCAAAATTGAACAGGTTTACATTGATGTATAAAAATATACCGTTGGAGAAAAATTTTCTTATGCTGTCAGATCCGCTTTTTAAATACTACATAGCGTGTTGTCTCATCATTTCATTGCTAATATTCATTGTCAATGGGTTGACAACTAATTGGTGAGTGACTTTTCATTGATACACAAATTTTAGGTTTAGTTTTTTTATATTTCTTCAGAGGATCTTGTATAGTTCTTTTCAACTAATTTTCTATATATTAAGCAAAATTTGATTTTCTTTAACAGCATTCTGTCCAATCATAAATGCGAGGCTCTGTCTGTTACCTTTTCATGCTTAAACTACTGAACCGAATTTGGCAAATTTTAGTTCAGGAATAGAATGGAACTTGAGGAAAAAGATGGCTGGTTTAGGAATGGAAGTGATTGGAACAATGATGTATATAAGTTAGATATTTTTTTGAATTTAAGACATAATAATAAGATGGCTGTTTTTGCAATGAAAATGATGGGATAGTGATGCAAGTTAGATATTTTTTTTTAATTTAAGACATAATAATACCTAAAAAGCGCTTTTTCGACTGCTATAGGTATATATTCGGATTCCATACGCCCATGATTGTGCAGTTTTTTATTCGTATTATGTTAGATATTTAAATTGCATAGAATAACCCCAACTCAATGTATATTTTCAGGCTTAGTGGGTTCAAGTGGTTCGTTTGGATATTTTACGGATTATTGATACTTGGACTCATTTTACTACAACCTTTCACTTGGTTTCAATTTATTTGGACAAAGTACAAAGGCATCGACGAGCCCAGAAACAAATTCCTGCGTTCAATTTATGATATATCTGTGGACATCATAAAATCAGCTACAATAAGGACTGTACTGTATCTTCTTATCAGCTTGGCTTTAGCTGTTACTTCGGTGTTGAATGTCACTTCCTGCACAGAAATTCAGATAGAGCGATTGTCATATACGGTTCAATCGAATTGTGTTTCTTCGTGGGTAATCATGTTTTTACTATTATATTTTCTTCATCAAATCATACCTTTGTACAAAATTTTCCTTTGCCTTATAGCACGTGACACAGTGTTGGAGTTTGGCCTTGCTCTTGAATTTCCTCTTCAGCAGAGTATTTTTCATTTTCAAATGGATCGTTGCGGGAGGCATGACCATTTTCTACTTATGGATTGTATGGGAAATCAAATCGAACTTGTTTGCTATCGATGTAACGTGGAATTTTGGATTGGATCCTCGAATTTCTCATACGCTTTCTGTAGTGTTTATAACTATAACACTATACTGGATTGATAGGACAACAGAATACAGGAATAGGTTGGATAATTTGTGGCAAATACAACTGAGTGAGGAGCAGCAAGAAGCAGAGACTATGTTGAAAGTTAATAATATGCTTTTGGAAAATATCTTACCCGCTCACGTCGGTAAGACAAAAAAAATTTGCTAATTTAGTATTTCATTTGTAGCTTCAAATCATTAATGGTTTCTGTCAACTGTCCTAGGCCTAGACGCCTAGAGCATATTCGTCCTTCGCGAATTGATACAGAACTTTGTGGCCAGCCCAAAATTCGAAAGGCTTTATGACACGATTAAGATATGGCGATAACGACCCGGCTCGATAGCTTTACGTGCTCTCCGAAACACGGAAGCACTCATGAAATGTTTACCATTGCCAGTTGGTTAACTTTTCCGATCTATTTTAGGTAGAATTGACTTCTATTGAATTGAATTCTAGGCAGAATCACAGGCAGGCGGTTGTGAACGCTTAATTTATAGAAATTACGATTATTTCATTTAATAAAAACCAAATCTTACTTTCAGTGCAGATCTACTTAGACCTGAACAGGTCAGTCGACGAACTATATTATGAGAAATACGACAATGTGGCGGTGATGTTTGCTTCGTTGACCGACTACAAGCTGGGCGTTGAAAATGACGCGGATTTGAGCGACAAAGTTGTTTTAAGAATTTTGGACGAAGTTATTTCGGATTTTGATCGGGTATAAAACAAAGATTTTATATACTAAGAATTTTGGATCTTGGTTTTTTTTCAAAGTCAAATATATTTATTGTGCACAGTTGGAATACAGTTGCAGTATTAACAACATACAATACATATGTATGTTCTACCCGTAGCAGGCACACAATATTTCAGAGTTATTTCGGATACAGTTATTTCAGATTTAGATGGAGTATGGAACTTTATTTCTCTTACACATTTTATTGAACATCCAATATAATACAAACCTATTTATTGTACACTAAAGACATTTATGCAAACATTTATTTAAAGAAACGGTCTAATAAAAGTTGATAGTGCCAAAACATGGTATAAGTGAAATGTCTTGTTATTCATAAAGTATATGACGAAACGATGCCAATATTTCCAAATATTTTGTTATAAATAAATTTAATATACCTATTGAAAATGCATTTACATTAAATAAAAAAAATATGAATTTCCACGAACTAGGCTAATTTACGAATTTCAATCAACAAATAACACAATTAGTATGTCGAAGAACTTCTTAAAAATAAAAGTATCAAAATCTACTTGGTGATTTTGAAATATCTATGTACATAAAATCTTAACTTAAGCTAATTCCCGCTACAACTCTAACTAAGCTGACATTACCACTTAGCAATCTCTTCTAGACAAACCATCAGATTAAGTATACAAAGATGGCTAAATACTTAATTTCTTTTAGCTTTTATTGACTGGTGCTTCAGTTCACAAGGTGGAAAAAATCAAAATGGCTGGTTGGACTTACATGGCGGCGTGTGGACTAGATCCATCCAGACGCGATTCGATTGATTCCTACGGCTCTATAGTGGACAAGAACCAAAACACGACATACAATAGGGCAATCGTGCTAACTATGGTCGAGTTCGCAGCGGCCATGATGATGCAGTTACAGAACTTCAACCGTGGCTCATTTCAAATTTTTGAAGGACTCAATCTTCGTATAGGTGCGCATAACTATGCACAAATAACTATTTGTATTTATAATTATTTGTTGGAGTTGCGATATTGACTATGGCAACACTTGACGTGACATAATGTGACATTTGAGTTTGACGTGAATGGAGAGTACAGATTTAAATCTCTCTTCTAACCTATCGACGGCACCGGCAACTTGTCTGCCGACAAGTATTGCATTTAAGTGGTAATATTCAGTTCTAATTTTGCCACCAAATGCCCACAAAAGACATAAAATTGGTGGCCCATTAGGGGATCGAACCCGCGACCTTCGCGTTATCAGCATCGCGTTATCATTGGTATTCATTGTATCTCCTTGTGCAACAACAATATTGGTGCGAGGGAGGTATTGACAGATGAATATTTATTATTTATTTCATTTGTGTTTTCAATGCAACCATGGAATCCTCGAGTGGTTTATATAGGGTTTAACCGTTTTTTATAAGGATTTAGTACTTCCTTACAACATCGTACATTTATTTTTAAAATCATGTATATAATCGAGGATTACATTTTTATTCCAAATACCATTTCTATTTTACATTTCTAAAAAGTGTATAATAAATATTTCCAAAAACGTTTATGCATTTAAGTCCTAAGTTAAAATGGTGTTTTTTTGTTCTTGTAAAACCGAGCTGATTGAACCGAGATAATTTATGATATCTTATTGTATGCAAATAATTATAGGTATATCAAACGGAGAAGTGGCGGCTGGAGTAGTGGGTTCTTTAAAACCGTTATACGATATATGGGGTAACGCTGTGAACATGGCTTCTAGAATGGATTCCACTGGAGAAACTGGCAGAATACAAGTAAGATCTCATTCCAAATTTTAATATTAATGTTTTTCTTATATTGCCCGTCCTGAAACGGTATGTTGTTGGTGTATCGGTGAGTAGTTGGTGCCGTTGTTGACTCCGCTTGCTTCAGCAACTGTATTGCTTCCCTTGTTTCTCTCTCTTCCTCGCGTGTGTTCCTTTTTGCAGACAACGCGGCAGTAACACCTGAGTATGGTGGTGCTAATATCCATAAGTGGTGGTCTATCCATCCATCCATCCTATCTATCCATCAGGGAAATTCGAAATTAACTCTGTTCATCTGTCTGTCAGTCTGAAATTAATGAATTGATAATAAATTTTGTAAAGAGGCAGTGTAGAACTTGTGGATACATCTAGGCTACTTTTTTCGCAAAGAACGTTTTGAGGGCGTTTAAATAGGCGCTGAAAGAATATTAAAGATTTTCAATATCAATGTGTAAGAATAATACTTTGTAATAATGCATTAAATGTAATCTTGACAGTGTAGAGTGAATAGGAGCGGGGATGTAAAGAAATAAGTCAAGAGAGGCAAAAGGCTGAAGAGCATGAACCATGCGCACAATCGCGAGAAAACCCTAGTGTGTAATAAAATTATTATGAATTTATATTTGTTGAGGAAACTAAAACTTTTAAGTGCAAATGGGCAGTCATTATATTCTTAATGCCACACGGATTTTCCACTAAAATGCATAGACAATGGCCTGGCAAGACGCCTGGTAAAGAATAATAAATATACTCTGATAGTTAATTGACCTGTAATAAAATTTCTTCCATAGGTGACGGAGAACACCGCGACGATTTTAGAAGAATGTGGTATCCTCACAACATACCGTGGAGAAATCTTCGTCAAAGGAGCCGGCTACATCAAAACATACTTCGTACCACTAGACGATAACTACAACTTGATCAAGAAGTCAAACAGCTCAAATTACTACCAAATGCATGAAAGGCGACGATTGTATCAGTCGCGGAATATTCTACTCAGCGATCCTTCTTTAGATGCCATATCAGAATCGCGGAATTATTTACGAGAAAGAAGAAGAGATCGGATAGACGAATTTATAATAGACTATGATGAAAATGACAATGACGATGATGAACGTGGAACAATTGGGCATCTTCAGTTTAACGAGCCCAGATCTAGTGTTAGTAGTTTAACGTCAGAATCAAATATTGTAGAAACACGTTGTTAGAGTAGATATTATTGGTTGTAATTTCGCTTTTACTTATTGAAATACTATTTACTAACGTCACAGAAGTTGCGCAGAGTAAATATCTTGTTCCATTTTCTCTAATTGCAAACGATAACAGCTGCAGCGCTTAAACAATACGTATGCCGTTTAACTTACGATTTAGTAGCGCTAAAAGTTACATTCTTTATTTAGTTGCTGGGCAACGTTAACGATATTTAACCATGGCGGATGTCAGTTTGTTCGTATTTATTTTTCAACTGATTTATCATCTCAACCCATAAGGCCCACTTTTGAGTACGGGTCTCTTCTCTGAATGAGAAGGTTAAGGCCATAGTCCACCATGCTGGCCAAGTGCGGATTGGCAAACTTCACACACCTTTGAGTTTTTGCAAACTCCCGGGCATGCAGGTTTCCTCAGGATGTTTTCCTTCACCGTTACAGCGCACTCGCTACATTTAAACATTTAAATGTCACTTCATTTAAATGCTTAAACACACATAACTCCGAAAAGTCACAAGTGCGCGCCCTGTGATTCGAACCCGGACTCCCCGAGAAGGAGGCCGAATTCTTAACCTTAATGGTTTATCACCGCTTTTACTCGATTAGATAATATATAGGTCGCTAAACTTATGCACGATGCAAATTCGATCTGGAATGTTCAATAACAAACCGTTGCCTAGTAACCTGTGTCAAACAAGGAATTAAACTGTTTGTTGTTTTATCAATTATTATCTCTTTTGTAACATTACATTTTTAATAACTTTTACTCGTACTTGTATATCGTGCTATTTTCTTGACGACAAATGCATAAAGCGTATTAAAAAGAAAATCAATAAATTACAAAACTATAAATCAAATGCTTCAATAGGTTGAAATGTTGTTAACTCCTTCATGAAGTTAAGGATGTCAGAGTATGAATTTGTGAATGATGTTGTATGTTCTAATTTTTTTGTGTGACTAGTATGATTAAATTTATTTGTAGTTTATACATGTTCTTTGATCAATATTTATATAAGTAATTTCCAAAAATATTATGAGTAGTTTAATGTAAAAAACTTCAATTATACATATAAGATAGTGAAAACCCTACAAAAGATATTTTATGGTTTGCTTACATTAATTCCGGATCGAAGTTGCACCGAGTATAGGAATTTATGAATGATTATTTTATGAAAGCACGTTAACATGGCCGACGACGAATTGATAACAGCAAATGTTGTGATTAATAATATGACGCGATTTTGAACTCACCAATTACTGTGCGTTATTTTAGTGTTTACTTTGGTCGCACCGTCTGCCTTACCCCTTCAGTTTGACTGAATTTCTGATAGTAAAATGTTACATGAGGCGTCTTGTAGACTATGTAGTTATTTGAATTTGCTTGATAATATGGTATCCTTAGAAATATAAGGGCACAATTTTAAAAAGGATATTTGTCGGATATCGGTTTATAAGATTAGATCGCGTTTTGATATTACAGCTAATTTATTGTTCTTTTTTCTTTCTATTAGCGCTAACTAGTAAAGAATTTAATTTTCTCTAAGCATTTCACGTCACAGTTTAGAAAATTTTTGGCTTGTATATTTCTGAGGGTGCCATAAATAAGTAAAGTAGTGTATCATATTTATTTGTAAAATTAGCTTGATTTGGATTGTAAGTTTTAAAATTAATAATTAGTTAAATTCAACACATAATTTCATATTCAATGTGAAATTTAATTGCATATTACTTAATTAATAATAATTTACCTGTTTATTTTATTTAAATTACATTACATGAACACATTATGCTCGTCTGAAATTTATAAAAAAAACTTATAAATTTTGAATTGTTCTATGAAATTATGATATTCATAGAACGCTACGAGTGAGCTTTAATCGATTGTAAGCGATCAGCAAAGTTAAGCAGTAGTGGTCGCCATCAGATACTGGCAAAACTTTCGTGAGCATTTTTGCGCTTCGCGTGAGTGCTTCGAAGATGGACTGATGGATGGACTTTTTTTAAAGTAATATAAGTCAAATGAGCAGACAGGTCACATGATGGTAAGTGATCACTGCCACCCATGGACATTGACAACCGTACCGGGTGTCACCTTTTTTGTGATGACACCCACTCGGTAACTCAAAAATCATCTATGTACAAAGATTAAAAAAAAACTGAAAAAAAACTTTATATATATATATATTGCTTTTTAATTTGAATGGGGTTGGAATTGGCATGTGGGACACACCATCAAATCTCGCACCAGGTGCCACCTAAGGTAGCTACGCCACTACCACGAATTGGTGTGATAATATAAACGTTATATAAAACATATATCCTTTATATGATCTTTTATTCCATAACGATATGGCTTGGGTAAAAAAAAAACCAGTTTTTCATTTCCAAGCGTTATTTTAAAATTTTTATTGTCTATATCACTAACACAATTCTGTCGAACTCAATAACGCCCATCTAAATTTGTCCAGCCGTTTTTGTTGTAAGGCATGCCAAAGAAGTTGACATACATACATATTCTAAAAACATTACTTTCCTTGTGACGCAGTCGGGTAAAAGCCTTGCTCTACTTTTGACACAGTCAGATAAAAACATCATCCTCCTTCTGACGCAGTCGGTTTAAAGCTCAAACGTCTTTCGGACGCAGTCGGGTAAAAGCCTTACCCTCCTTCTGACGCAGTCGGATAAAACATTACCTTCCTTCTGACGCAGTCGGATAATACATTGCCCTCGTTTTGACATAGTCGGGTAAAAGCCTTACCCTCCTTCTGACGCAGTCGGGTAAAACATTACCTTCCTTCTGACGCAGTCGGATAAAACATTGCCCTCCTTTTGACATACTCGGGTAAAAGCCTTACCCTCCTTCTGACGCAGTCGGGTAAAAATAACAACCTGATGTGTTTTTTTTTATTATGACAGGGTCGCGAATAAGAAACGTGAACATACAAGTACACACTTGAAAAAAGAATTTCTTGCCTATGGAAATGACACGAGGAAAATATTTTACGACTAAAACAACTCTTTTTTTATGAATATTATATGCTTGATAAATAGCATTTCATTTTCGTATTTTTCGTTTATTATATATTAAATAAAAGAATAATTGATATTGTGCATTTATTTTTTTATTTTGTCACCTACAAAAATGGTAGTCTTTCCTAAAACAGATCCTTTAGTAGGCGTCTATATTAATTAAATCTTAAAAATTCAAGGACATTTAGTAATATTCTCAAATAAATTAACTTAACCTACCTTAATTAAAATTAACGTACATCAGAAGACGTGAATATTATTTTTATGCAAATTTGTAATACATGCATTTATGTTAATGATTTCTTCCGTTTATCTATTTAAAAATAAGTATATTTACAAACTAACGTTGAATTATAATGCCTATAATATAATATTATAGATATTAATATATATACGTATATACGTATTTTGGGAATTCCAAAAATAACCCTGTAATATTAAATAGGTACTTATATATTAACTCACCGTCGCATATCTACCCGATGTTTTATGTCTCTAGTGCAATAAAGAATTTCACACATAATTTCGTCAAGTACCAAGTATTTCAAAACGTTATTTTTTTTTACTACTAGATTTTTTCTGTTTCCCATCACTAGCCCGTCTGTCAACAAAACAAAATGATCAAACTAACTTGTGCAGGGTATAACATCTTTTGACGCTAGAATCTTATTTGATACTTTTATTCCTTTTACGCAGAATAACATTACGCGTTTACATAAATAGGTATATTTATAAAATTGTGAGAAATAAAACCAAAATTAAAGGTATTGATAAAATTGCAAACACTTTAGTTGGCCACTAACCTCCTCAGTAAGACCCGTGCTCAGTAGTCCGGCACAATGGATAAAAGCCAAAAACCTTTTGTTTTCGACTGGCTATTTGAGTTCCACTGAGACTCATACGAGTACAAAGCGAGAATAAACTTAGGTTGCTATAATTGGTTGAAGCCAGGTTAATAAAATAGATGTTTCGTAATTTTTTTAATCATAAAGAATTTTTTTAATCAAACCTAAATACTGACAAGGTTTATATATAACCGAAGGTCGTTCTAATCTTTCAAATATCTACTATGCAATGAAGTATGACTATATTCTAAATTCATAATTGTACTATAAAAAATTATTGTTTGGCAACTGCAGGAGCGAAATGGTAGTTCTTGTGAATACAATCTGCTGTTGCTAGCAAGGTAGTAATTCCGTTGTCTTTAACAATCTTGTTGCATTTCTTTATATGTCTAGAGTAGTCTTCAGTTGTCCCGTCCACGACTGTCATAGTGAATATTTTATCGAGGAAATGACCGTCTGTGTCTATGAATGCTGTGCCAGTCATGACGCAATAGAAGAAATTGTTGTTCGGTTCGTCATTGGGTAAAGTTTTGTCGATAATTTTTCTCAAATGCGAAGCAGGAACGTCTGTTTCTTTACTACATTTTTCGGCCTGTTGCTTTAGTTCCACGACTACAGGTATTGGAAGGGTTACGTTTATCTGCGAAATAATAACTTAATTACAATCTTTATTACAATTTAAATATAAAATATTTTAATTTTTAAATTAAACGAAAATTTGTATTTCTTCCCTTTACACAAGACACGTTCTACGTCGATAGATATCACAGGCGTAAAGTACAGTAAAAGACAGCTTTATAGGAGAACTTAAAACTTTTTTAATTTTAGAAAACGAGATCATATTTAATCACACTAATATTATAAATGTGAGGATTTGTGAAGATGTTTCCATATGTGGGTTTCCTTCACATACTCACCGTCGAAACGGTTTAAGATGAAATTTAGCACAAAGATAGGTCACATCTAGAAAAAGAACACAGGATTTTATCCCGATTGTGATCCCTTGTGACATCCCATGTTTATGACTAAATTAGTGGTTCTGCATGTTTGAACGAAAAAAGTATACAGACCAAATATACCATCCATATATCCTGAAAATAGGTTCCTGCAATTTTTGAAGAATATCGGGTGCCTATCAAAATTGCAATTTGCAATATTTGATACTTATTTTACATCTTACTCATACTAAAAATGCGAATGTTAGTGAGGATGTATGGACGGATTGATGGATATTTTTTACTCATTCACGCAAAAACTACTGAAACCAAATGAAATTTGACACAGATTTATTATAGTTTGGAATAACACATACATATATTTACTAGCATATCGCGCGGGCAAAGTCGCTGATTGAAACTAATTAAAGCTATTCAGAAAGGAAAATTTCTGACGTCTTATTTTCGATGTTAAACGAAACATTTGATGGTAATCTAGAAATTGTCCTCCCTTCGCTCGCGAAGAAAATTGAATGAAAAGTATCCAGTAGTCCTTCTCGTCATATAAGCTTAAAACATGTGCATTTATGCTTTAAATGCTTTAATTTCCCACGGTAACAAAGCAGTTTACTAGGATAAAAAGTATGCTATATGCGTTGTCCTTACATAAGCTAAAAAAGTGGTAAATTTTATCTTAATTTTTCCATTGGTTTCGGAGTTGCCTACTAATTTTAACCTGTTATCCTGCGGGAACAAAACCATTTTCTGAGATACAACCTATCCCATAACCATCCTCTGATTTTAAACTTTGATTAAGCTAAGTTTAAAAAATATATATATGTACAGAATTGACTGTTACAGTTTTAATATTAGTATAAATTTAACTACAGCCAAGACACAAGATAAGTAAACGCACCAAAACATAACATGTAGAAAAAAATCTTTACTTAACATATAACCAAAACGATATACCTTGTTATTGCTGTCGTAAAAAGTGGTAATATTGAACGAAAATCAAATCGGTAATTTTCGCATTTTTATGCATTTTTTGAAGACGTTAAAAAACAGAAGGTGCTATTTGGCGGTGCTTCTAACAATATAATCCTGGCAAAGCTCGTATACCCAGATTTCGTTCGGTTACCTGGCATTCCAAAATAGCCAAGTTATCTAGGACATTCTTATTTTATCCTGGGTACTCCACGAGAAACAAAAAATTGCGCACAAAAATACTATATAAGCAAACTTCTGTGAATTCTCCATTTTTTTTCAAAAAAAATCAAGTCTAATACTCGGGCAGTATTAAATTGTATTCTGTATTTCTTTTCCTTTTGTACCAGAATTTCTTGATAAACTTACTTTATCAACGTTTCACAATTATGTACCTTGAATAAAAAATATATTGCGTACTCAATTATACTTCACATTCAATTGTAGTTAACCTTATTTAAAATTTTAGGAGAATTAATTTCAAATAGACATCGTCTTATCTTTTTAGTGAATAGAATTAAAGTTATCTAAAAATAGGTACAAAAAGATAACATGAATAGATCACAGAAAACCACACTCAAATCAATAAAGCCGTTTCAAGGAATAGATAAAAAACTAACATAATTCTTACCTTCTTAGTAATATTTTAAATGCGAAATTAACTTGTATGATATTCTGTTATGCCTCCATGTCAAGCCTACTAAACCGATTTTGATGAAAATTGGTACAGTTAGAATAAAGCCTAAACCAGAAACTACCTTTTAGTGCGAGAAAATTCGCTTAGGGTTAAAATATAAGATGAAATAAAAAAAAATCCATGTAACTTTGGATTTGTATAATTTTTAAGAACAACGTACTATATATATATATATATATAAACACACACACACACACATACATATATACACATATATATATATATATATACATACATATATACACATGTACACACACACACACACACATATATATATATATAATTAAAATCCAATTATATGTTTGTAGATCCCTACCGTTTCCTATATTTTAATGCTTTATTTGTTTATGTAGGTTGTCTGGAAGAAATCGTTAATTAGTGATAAGACCGCCTAGTTGTACTAATTTCCTCAAAATGTTTCTGGAAACTTTACTGGTGTACAATAAAAAGGATTTGTATTGTATGTATATTTCAGTGCTTTTAAAAATTTAATCAATGTGGCGTTTAAGTAGAGAATAAAAACCAAATACACGTCGCGGACAGAGCTAGTCTTAATGTTAATAGTTTTTCGTGAAAAAAGCCTTGAATGTTCATAAATTAATCTTTTTTTTTTTAAATATTTTTTTAAATGTTTATTAATTATAACATTAAATTATATTAGCTCATTACATGAAAAAAAGGAATGATAAATGTTGGAGGTTGTCTTCATACAAACGAGTCTTGCACGGTGATGTGAATTTTTTTTTGTCATCATATAATAAATAAATATCTTCGGACATCACACACGGCCGTCTGACCCCAAACTAAGCGTTAGCTTGTACTATGATGATCAGACAACTGATAAACATACATATATATTTAAATACATATATAGATATTTACACCCGGGGACAGGGAGCAAATAATTCTGCTCATCACAGAAAAAATCGACCTGGGTGGGAATCGGACAACCTCTGGTGTAGCAGTCAGGTTCACTAACCACTAGACCAACCGGCCTGTCAAGTTCGGCACCGTTTGAGGTAAAATTTTGACACAAGACATTTCACATAATGTATGGTTTTAGATTATGCTAATTTATGGACAAATTTAGGTCTGATTTTGTGATAGTCCAATGTACCTAAAAATGTGGACGACTTTATTGCACTGGCTTCCCGCACTCGTCAATAATTATCACCATAGATGTGAAATTTTCTACATGCGTCTAATTCCTATAGCCCATACAAATTGTAACATCATTACATCTTACTCCGAGGCTTTAGGCATTTGCACAAAGTTTAACAATACAGAAGTTAAATATCATACAGGCATACAACTCCGATAGTTCATTGTTAAGATTTTTATGTTTGTATGTTACTTCTATAACAACATATAACCTAACGGCTTGAAAATTTAAAAAAAAATTAAGTTGAGAACCTTACGGTAATTATCACTAGGTGTAGAAAAACTTTGTTCCGTTCCACAGAAACTTCTCGAAGCTGTGTGAAGACTACCAATCCGCATATGGCCATCGTGGTGGACTATACCCCTGACACTGTGAGAGGAGATACGAGCCCAGAATTATAAGAAACGTTGGTGTTTCCGTTCGATTACAATATAAAAGTCAAAGAGTGAATAGGCTTCCACTAGTTTAGTGCGCTTTACCATCATAGAGTTCAACGCCACTTATTTAAGCGCTAACTTATTTATGGTAAAAAAAACTACAGTTGATTTTCTAATTTTATTCAAAACTTAAACAATAATTATTATTCATTATTCAAATAGACTTTCACTAAAAAGCTTTATCACAAAAGGAAACAAATATTTTGACATAAAAAAATTGACTTCAAATTAATTTCGCAAATAATAAAAAGAGGACATTATTGGCATGGCTTCAATTGCTGGCTTCAATCCATCGATGGCCCACTACTGAGCGCAGGTTTCACCTCATACTAAGGAGGCTTAGAGCATCCATCACGCTGTTTCAATGCGGATCGGTGGACGGGTTAGTGGCCAAGCCAAGGCCTCCGACATGGCGTAACGATTGCTATCTAACGACATCGATATATCACGAATACGTCACATCAATTTTAAGGTATATTGGTACTTTCAACTAACTGTAACAAAGGGCTTACGAACAAAATGTAATACCAATATTGATGCCAAGTGCCTCTTCGTAAGGAATTAAAATTATTATAGCAGGAATTAATGAATGGTGTTTCTTTGTGAAATCACATTCAGATATGTTTGGAAGAGAGATCATTCCTTGTTTTCCTGCCGTCACCCAGATAAACTTCTCTCACAATGTCGAACAACATTACGGTTACGTAACTCAAATCATATCGACACCTCGGTGTTAGAAAGGTGGTATAAACCATTTTAACGAAAAATGAGTTATGAATGTCTTATTCAGAATTTTTCGTTCTATCGACTGGTTTGTGTGACACTTTCAAATTCACAAAAAAATGGTTTATATGGCCCAGATGATTTCACCCCTTAACAGAGTTTTTGTTGGAATGTATGACTATTAGAAGCCGAATTTATTGTTTTCTACTACCGAACAGCTCAGGCAAAGCGCGAAGATGAAAGGTGAAGGACAATGGCGCATATACCAACAGGCATAGTAGGTTCAGCCTACACTGGAAGATTGAAGGAGTGACAAATTT
This sequence comes from Asbolis capucinus, assembly GCA_018249125.1. NCBI lineage: Eukaryota > Metazoa > Arthropoda > Insecta > Lepidoptera > Hesperiidae > Asbolis > Asbolis capucinus. The sequence goes on from DWJZ01002411.1 coordinate 18,430, forward strand.
GCAGATAATTTTTTTTCAGATGATTGAGCTGAGAATAGCTCAGACATGCCCCAAAATATTTTTTCATGAAATTTCAATTTTTTTTTTCTATCTAGGAAATGTCAATTGGAAAGGTGAAAGCAGTGACGTTTCTGTGACGTTTCTTTACTTTAAAAATTGGTAAATCTTTTATATAGGATGCGTTCAGTGACGTTTGTTCAGTGACGTTTCTGTGACGTTTCTTTACTTTAAAAATTGGTAAATCTTTTATATAGGATGCGTCACTAAAGATCACCTTATTAGGTTTTTAAAAATATCATAAATTACAACAATTTGAGATTCAACTTATGTTTTACCAAGATTTACTTACCACGCTATACTTGGTATAAATTCGATCGAATTTTTTTTCAATACAAAATTGACAAGTTTGAAAATAAATTCTATATCCAGTTTGCACCGAGTATGGATGATGATAGAGGTATCTAGAAGGCTGTGTAGTCGGTTAATTAAATATCTATTGTTAAAAACCTACAAAAATTGAGTAAAGGAATTATGTAACAAACTAATTTTATTTACGTATCTATAACAACACTTAATTCATTAACGGTTGCTATAGACGTAAGGTAATGTTCTAGCTGCAAGTGACCGACCGACAAAAGTTAAAATAGACGTAAGGTACCGGCAAAAAACGCGAAATGGTGTCTTATTTTAATTAATTTATATTCTTTTTAACGTCATTAATTTTTTATTACAATTTGCTCTACCTGTTTTTACAATATTTCAGAAAATCATTACCTGACATCGTTATTTCTTATTTCAAAGAGTATTATTAGCGAACTAATCGTTCTATTAGCAAACTAACCGTTGAATTAATTAAAAAAAAACCCTAATAGTATACATAGACTACTTTTTATAACACATGAGCGGGCGAAGCTGCGGGAAAAAATAAGAATACTGTAGCGGGGTCAATTCTGTACATTCAGTATTTTTTGGAAATTTTGATGCAAGGAAGCTTTGTTATCGATAGACACACCAAAACATTTTTTTTTTAATTATTGTCTGTCTATCTGTTCGAGCTTCACGCAAAAACCACTGGACAGATTTAGATGAAACTTGGTATAGTTGTAGTTTAAAATCCGAGAATATTTATAG
>DWJZ01002412.1:0-19560 GCA_018249125.1 Asbolis capucinus
TCACACTACTGATAAACATACGTATATACTTTTAAATACATACTTACATAAATATTTGCATCCAGACACACAGAACAAAAAATCCTGCTCATCACAGAAAAGTTTGACCTGGATGGGAATAGAACCCACGACTTTCGATGTAGGAGTCAGGTTCACTGACCACTAGACCAACCAGCCTGAAAAATAATACCTTCTTTTTGCTACAGTAGGATAAAAATGCTACTACAGAAAACATTTATTCCAATAAATGCTTACTGCAGCTCCTTAGCCCGGGAAAGATGAAATAGCAACAATAGGTTCAGTAGTAACTTCTAACCTTCGAAATAATTGATGAAAGGATTTGAAATTGTTAACTTTTGACTTTCATTAAGTAAAATAATTGTTCTTAAGACCAAATAAACTATAATTTTTTTTTCGCTCGTCTTTTTACTCCCCTACAATACGGCAACTTTCGACATACAATTAGAACAAATGCGACAATATGCATATGTATTGATTAGATAAACAATGTCATTCGTCATGACCAACTACTCAGTGCACTGGGTCAAGTTGCGAACGCAAGTGAATCGTGAAGGTCAACAAGTCGATGCGGAAGGGAAACATTAATTTCAATGACTACCAAGTTCATGAACTTCGGTTTGAATTTCATTTTTCGTTTTAAATTTTATCAGTACTAGTTATTCCTGTTCTGATTGTGGTATGAACCTGGCTTCTAAATTAATTTTGCATAAATATACGCACATATAAAAACAGTGATAGCCTAGGTGGTTGATTTTTCGTACGAGAGGTTCTGAATTCAAATATTGCAAGCATATGTATTTTTCGAAGTAATGTGCGTATCGGAAGTTGACAATCACTTTCTACGGATTTGACTTCGGAAGGTTGGCAACGGTCAGCAATAGGCTGACATATTCTATCAGAAGCTTTTGTGAGTAAAGTCGGTCGATTCTCGTTTTCAATTGGATCGTAATAGAATCAAACTGAACGATTTCATAATTGAAGTAAAAAGGTACAAAAACTCCTAAATTTTACGTGTGAACCAAGTTTCATCATAATCGGTTCAGAGTCAAACAAACAGAGTTACTTTCGTAATTATAATGTCAGGATCTAGAATAGTTATCAACTCAGGTATCAGACCTGACAAAAAAGTAATCTTTATTAATAATATAACTGCAACGGGGTCAATTTGCGTACATTACGTATTTTTTGAAAGTTTTGATGCAGGAAGGCTTTGTTATCTATATAGAAACCAAAACAATTTTTCTCGGATTTGTTGTCTGTCTGTCTGTCTGTTCAAGCTTCACGCAAAAATCCCGGGGACAGATTTAGATAAAACTTGGCATAAACAGAGTTTAAAAGTCGAGGTTATAGAATATGTTTTATCCCATTAGATCCCACAGGATATCAGGTTAAAATTAGTTTGGCAACTCCGATACCAATTTATATGATATTTAGGATACCTATTTGTAGCTTATGTAAGGACCATGGTTATAGGATACTTTTTGTCCAAAAAAAAATCTTTTTTGTTCCCATGGGATGATAGGTAAAAATTAGTATGGCAACTCTGAACGGTAGATAACTCTTCTACCGAAGGGAACCGAGGCCAATTCCTAGTATTTACTGAAGTCAAATAAAGTAAGCCAACTAGTTTTAGCGACGGCAGCAAAATATTTTAAGCGTATATAGAATCAAAACCATAAAGAGAGCATTCACGCAAGAAACATAGCGCCACGTTGACCCAGTCACTCCATTGATAAGTAAATACAGGTGTTGACCCCATAAATGTTCATAGAAAGCTAATAGAAATCTAGCATTAGATTGCGCTGGAACCCACTGTATGTTTCCAAGAAATAACCACCATAAAAAGAAGTGGTTAATTCAAAAGTAATTGAGATTTAACACCATACAATAGTTAGGCATTTAGTTTACTTATATTCCTATTTTACTTAATTCTTTATATACGGCGTATTAATCATTATTTATTATGCATATTTATTTAATGATAACGGTCCCCGAGATCCTAACAGTGACGCAAAAATAAAGAACATTTTATTGATAACATGTCTTCTGGAAATAGAACCCAACACATTCCGTATCAGCGTCACTATACACTATGCTACTATACCAGCGGTACTATGTCGTTTATTTATATCTATGAAATGGTAAAAGACAGACTGATGTGTTTAGTAACTTTGTTTAGAAATCTTTGGAACTCTTTTGGTAACAAAACTATATGCATCGGACACATGTTTTACGAGTAGACGCGTAGCAATATGCGCCAGGTACAACTAATAAAAAATAAATACGATAAGAATGTATTTAGATTTAGAATCCTAGACTAGGATTCACCGTCACAGGTGGCATTTGGACAAATTAATATTATTAACGTTGGCCTCAGAACAAACATTCATCTGTAACATAAATGTTTAGGATACAGGACCATTCGAAATTCACGTAAATTACGCCAGAAATTACGTGTCCACGTTGCCTAAGGTCCAAAAGGATCTTCCACTAATAAAGATCAACAACCGATTGATTTATAGAATCAATTCCCACCCAGAGACGGTATTATAGGTAACCTGGCAATTACAGAGTCAATTGAAATTAATGGCGACGGTGATAAAACAGTGCCTCTAGTACTGAACTTAATAAGGGCGTTTACCAACTGCTCAGAGATTTAATGAAAATTAAAATATGAATGAGATTTTACTGAATAATTTGTAAAGTTGTACTATATAATTTTAAACTCGAATCTTCGTGGACTATGTACATTATGCTGTGTTACGGGTACTCACGAAATGTGTTTTTGCGCCGATAATACTAGTCTACTTATCAACCAATATTGGTGCATTTCACCCATCTTTAATAATTTTATAGAGTACTCTCAGGAGTGCTTTTTCTATTGGTCGTCTAATGATGTTTTTTTTAAACGAAGCAAGTGATAATCTACTTTTGACACGCACATAACTTTGAATATTAGAGTAGAGGTGCGCGCCGCAGGATTCCAAGCCAGGACCTCCTGTACGAGAGACCATCGTTCAAAAATCAAACCACAAGGCTATAACCGCGTATATTAATAATGCTGCATCTTAGTTTTTACTCACTTCTCGGTCATGCCGAAAATGTAAGATATACAATAGTTAAATAGATTTTTTTATGTTATAAGCAGGAAAACAAGCGACGGGTCGCCTGATTGAAAATGATCACCGTCGCCCATGAACAAACAATACCACACTGGGTCATGGTCATTACTCATGCGTTGCCTTTCAGGAAGGAAAAATTTGACCCGAATGCACAGTATACACGAAGAAAGAAAATAGGAAAGAAAGAGAATAAAAAGAATAAGCTATCAATACCCGCAAGTGTACACACACCCTTATTCTATCAGATCCTTTGCAGGGCACTGAAATTAATTGTCCGATAGTAAAGTTCAATTAACTTGAATGTAAAGTTTAAACCCTTAACGCAGTAACTGTACTGGCAATTACTATCTAGTGCCTTCTAAGGTTTAAAGCTTTGTCGGCTAAGATAATAAACATTGAACTACTCTAAGGGACAACTACGGTGGGACAAGATTAGGGCGTGGGTAAGACGAGGCACGCACTCGTTTAAGATGAAAGTAGAATACAGGTGTGTTTGGGAAACATGTATTTTTATACCGTATAGGAGCGGCCTCGAATGCCAATCTAACCCTGCTGGCTGGTTGAAAGAGGCGAAAAAAGTCAGCTGCTTAATCATAGGGCTTTGCGGAAAGATTATTCATGTTCGTGAAGCTCGTCTGCTGGACTACCTGAAGCAGACGCTAACGATTTCTTTTCTTCAATAATCTATGTATATTTTTTCAGATAATGGTTCGGTAGAACAGCCCCTGGCTTGCACCCTCTGGCTTTAGTCAGCCGCCAAACAACCCGTGCAGTCGGAAGCTTGTAAGCCAGTTCCGTCTTAAGAAGATACACCAGTCAATAATTTAATGTTATCAAAATGCATGGACGACGCTTAGCATTTACCAATGGTCCTACCGCTCGTTTGTTGCCTACATCTAAGACACTATCAAATGTTCGCGTCATCATTCATCTCAACCCATCACGGCCTACTATTGAGCACGGGTCTCTTCTCTGAATGAGACGGTTACGGCCATAGTCCACCACGCTGGCCAAGTGTGGATTGGCAGACTTCACATACATTTGAGTTTTGCGAACTCCTCGGGTGGTTTCCTCACGATGTTTTCCTTCACCGTTATAGCGAGTGACATTTACATGCTTAAAAAACACAACTTCGAAAATTCATAACCAGACCCACCGAGTAGAAGGCGAAGTCTTAAAAGACTAGACTATCACCGCTACATAGCGAATAAACCTTCACTTCTTTTCTTAACAATTGTGTTATGAAGCAAAAGTATAGAACTTAACATGCAGTAGACATTAAAATTTGTACTTTTTAGAAAACATTTACCGCCCACAGTCCCTAAAACCATCGGTGCAATATCACCCACACGAAACTAATTTCGGCTATCAGGCTCTTATTATCAAGAATATAAAGCGATTATGTGAACGGTCTCAAAAGACTCCCACGCAAAACATCATTAAACAGACCAGTTCTGATTAGCACCTATATTGATACGAGCTTTACAGACTACATATAACTATAGGGTACCTGCTAAAACATATGGACTCAACGTTAGGTAATACGTTCATACCAAGCGGCCAGCAACTTACACATTAAATAAATAAATATCTTATGACAACTCAGACACGGCCATATGATCCCAAACTAAGCGTTAGCTTGTACGATGCTGATCAGACAACTGATAATCATTCATAGATATACATATATATTTAGATACATACTTATATAGATATTTTTACTACACCTAGACACGGAACAAATATTCCTGCTCATCACAGAAAATTTTTACCTGGGTGGGAATCGAACCCACGACCTTTAGTATAGCAGTCAGGTTCACTAACCACTAGACCAACCGGCCTGACAAATGTAGGTTGTCAAATTTTTGCATCCTCACATCTAAAATTGTCAGTCCCTAGATACAATTCAACAATTTGTTGTTCCCTGTTCAATAAAATGGAAGTTTGCTGGATTGTGAAATTTACAAAAAACTAATGAGACGGAAAAGTGACACAATGAGTCGCAGATTTTTATCTGTAAACAGAGGACAGACGTCAGACGGGCTTCACTTCAGACAGTTATATCAGAAAAACGTATTTTTATGAAATACAAAAATAAAATCCGTCCACAAATTTGTCTACTCAGTCTGTTGATAAAACCTCCACTATCTTTGGTATGTGACTTTTCTAAGAGTTAAAACGAACCTTCCTAAGTTACAAGAAGACCCGTAATCAGTACGGAGCTATTAATAGCGTAAAACCAAAACAAAATCACGTAAACGAACGAGATCCATTAAAAATACACGCATTTGTATATGTATTGTATCCTCGCGAACATTATGATATAGAGTACATCATCAACGTTTCCCAACGACGTTTTCTTCCACCCTACATAACTTTGAAAATTAGCGGTGCGCGCCGCTGGATTTGAACCCAGGTCCTCCCGTTCGAGACCAACTTTCAAACCAAAATGCTATCACTGCTGTTACTTGCTCTAAGAGTACATACAGTTAATGTAAATTAAGTTTTCATTTCCACATCAGTCTTGCAACGCAACATGAAAATCAGTTTATTAAATTCCAGTAATCGAAATAACATCATTAAATAACTGAGAAATACATTACAAATAGTAATTAAGCCATAGAGATGATTGGATTGGTAATATGTCTAGCATATTTACTATATAAGTATGTCGTGTACATTATTAGTACGCAATCATAAGATGGTTTTGTAAGACGAGTAGTTTCCTATGGCTCGTATGTTGCGGATGCTTAGTGGCGCCAGTGGATTTCGCGTATACATCTTAGTTAGTATTGAGACAAATTTGGAATAGAATGTATTACTGGATCGAATTTGGAATCGAATCTATACTGTAATAAAACTCATAGTGCTTTTTTGCTGTACATTGAAAATTTTGATGAGGGGACTCTAAAATTGTGTCTGTCTGAACGCGCATCACGTTAAAACCAGCGGACAGATTTCGATGAAACTTTGTAAACATTTAGGATACTTTTAATCTGAATGAGTCCCGGGTGTGCCTGGAATAGGAGAAGAAAGTTTGTATGGGAATTTTCTTAAATGTCAACCGATTTGCTTGAAATTTGCAATGAATTGCAAATTTATTAATGAAAACTTGTTTCTCAGTTTTTTTATAGTTTGTTGTGAAAACAAAAATGGCAAAATAATGTAAATATTTTGAAATTTTCAATACAAGCTCCAGGGTGAAACGTGTATATGTTACCTTTAATTTGAAATGTACATATCCTTAATATAATATCCTCAATATAAATTCAGCGTTTCTTTAATTTCATCCTATAAAGGATAGAAAACGGGGGTGAAATATTGTACTAAAATGCCTCTCAATATATGTAGTATTTATTTTTCGAATGACTTTAAAGCACGAGAAATTCTTATCATTAAGGAAACTTTTGATCCCTAATTATACCAGAGTTCCCTTGTGATACGTGATGAAAGTATTTATGGGATTTTTGGTCCCCTGGTAATAAAAAACAATGATGTGTGTAAGCGAAGCAGCGGGTACAGCTAGTGTATGAATTTTTTTTCTACCGGGTTACCGAGAAGTCTAAAATTAAGGAATAAAATTAATAATTGAAGTCATCAAGGGATGGTATGATTTGTTGTGAATTAAGAGCTTCAAAATCAAATTAAATTTATACAGACGAGGAAAACAATAAGGGAGGAAGTTTTAGAGTAAATCATAACAGTTAAGCCCTTATTGTTTTCCGTGTAAGAGAGAAACTGTTACTCTTAAAGAGCTACGCCCGTAGTATTTTCCATCAACGATATATTCACTTCTTTTTCCATTCATTTCATTTACCAGCATTCCACTGACCGGTTTTTGTTTTCAAACAGCAATATTTCCACATATTTAATTCCATCTATTTACATACAAATACGAACAGCTCTTATCCGAGTGTAACCACACATCACGTGTAATGATGAGGCACAGACCCCGGAGAGCTGGGCAGGTGCTTATCACCGTACACTTCCTGTTCCAAGGCGTTCCTTTCGTGGAATCGTACACGATAATGGTAATAGTAAAGGCGGGGCTCTGGTCTACAAATGTTCATCTGTCTATGTAATGGTCATACCGTATAATGTGGCCATTCACGCGCCACTTTGGTTCCATGACTTGAGGAAAATGGGTTGACTTGGCGCCATACGTGCACTCGAATGTTTGGAGTGCGATTGTATGAAAGTGTGAGATCAGTCCATAACTGTCCCACTTCTGGGCTCGGGATATACATACATTAGTCTACGTTCGTAATCAAAATTTCTATTTGTATCAAGCTATTTTATTTTTATAAGTATATATTAAAATATATATATATCAGTTGTCTGATATTGATCTGACGCTTAGTTTGGGGACAGATGGCGGTGTTGGAGTTGTCCCGGATTATTTATTTATTTTATTTTATTCAAAATCAAACTATTTCCTTCGTCACAGGCACTAACACCTCACTTAACAAATGTCAAAATTTAACAATTACATTAGACGCTTATACATCATAGTTATCCTAAACCAAAACTACTAAGTCCGAAACAAGAAATTGCTTCACCATCCTCAAAGAAAAGGAAAGCTCAGGAAAGCCTAAGCATCAATAATTAACCAAGATAAATCTATGTACATGTCTAAAACCAATTACACTACGTCTGGATATTACCGACACCTTCAACTGAGCGAAGGAAGTGAAGTGATCGGTAAAGTAATATTATTCCATCACTTTCTCTGTCATTAATTAAGATTCAATGTAAACGAAGTCAGAATTCTAATTGGTGTGGAGCTCCGCCTGAATAGGCTCAACAACTTGAAGAACGTTCGAATTACTCTTGTTTACAAGTTCCTAGTTTCTATTTTTTATACAATATGTGCAGTTGATTCGGTTTCAAGGTATTTCCCATAGGACATTGTCACTTAAAATGAGAAACTTAAAGTTAAACAACGTTCATTAAAAACTATTTACTAAACACAAGCTTTATTTATAGATTCATAATACAAAGAAACACACAAAAATTCATAACTGTGTAGTTAACCGTTGAGGACTCCCCTTGTCTGGAGCTAATCCTAAACTTAGTATCAGGTCATTCTTGTCATAAAAATGCATTGTTATCAGAATGAAAACTTTATGCAAAATTTTCGCACCCTAGTGTAAGAGGAAATGGGTCTAATTAAGCTGGCAAAATTTGAACCGTAACAAACAAATATACTAACATACTAATATACAAACATACACTCAAGCTAAAAGCTTGTTAAAATCTAAGTATATACTGCGTAATATCAAACCTCTAAATAAACAGTTGATGAAGCCTCGTCACATGTTTCAATATAAAATGAGCATTTCATTTAGAGAGTATCTATTCATTACATCTCCGGTAATGCCTCTAACGCGTGACCATGAGTTCGGTGAAGCGTTAAAACATTCACAACGATTGTTCACAATGAACACATTAGAGGGGCGCGGTATTGACTGGCGATATCCAGATGGACGATTGTAGATCAAAATTGTGCGGAATTATACGTAACTAGGGTCCACACGAGGCACCGCGCGCGTGGTGTTTTAAAAAAAAAATGTTTATTTGTTATTCCAGACTATAAACTATCCCTGTACGAAACTGCATTCAAATCCGTTCAATAGTTTTTGCGTGAAAGCGTTATAAACATCCATTAATTCTCACAAACTTTCGTATTTATAATATTAGTAGAATTCACAACCTAAAAGTCACTAATATCGTGTCAAAAGACATTAAAAATAGAAGTCTCCATTTTACATAATCGGTTAAAACAGTGTGGTAGTGCATTTCAAAAGAACAATACACTTTTAATGATCTTAATAATAAAATGATTGAATAACTATACATTTTTTTTTACTTCAATATTAATCAAAATTATTACTATTACTAATTATTACTACGAAAATTAATATAACTAAGCAAATAAAAAATACCTCAGTGATTAATAAATAAAATAATAAATATATTTAAGGATAGTTTCGTCTATTATAGTCACGGTCAAAATAAGGCATTAAGGTGAATATTGAATAATTCACAACCAATATCAAGATGTTCACCTAGAAATTCCTCCTAGATATTTCGATTATATAGATCCTATACAACCATTATTCTTTAGTACCGTCATTAGCAATTTAAGATTCGATTTACGAGGTAACTAATGCTCGATAGATTTATGAAGATTGAACATTTTAAGTGTTGTTAAGCCTAGCCAAGTGTTACGAGCATTTCGCTACCACAGTTCACCATCAAAGCTGTGTCGTTAGCGCGAAATGGCCTCTAATACGCCATATCACGTACCTTGCAGATTACTCTGCGGAGAAAACTATGGAAATGTAGAACAAATAGGAAACAGAGAAAACATTCATAGTGCCGTCATGTTTTGACGTTATCGTTAAGTGTCAGTATCTTATTAACTGACGCCCTGTAATCCGGTAGTTTGGATCCTGTGGTGAAATACCATCCGAGGCTAGTGGAAAATCCATAGAATAGGGCCCCAAAAAAAATCGCCACTACGAAATTTAATCAATATATATATATTAATACTTGAAGTACAATCTTCATACCTATTTTCGAATATTACACGGACAGAAAAAAAAATTTGGCACAGTTAAAGAAACTTGGCACAGTTGAAAGTTTATATGGAGAAGGACTGAACGGTCATATTTTCAATAAAATACATTAAACAATTTATTAAAAACATTACTCACAATATCACGCATATTACACTCACTGTAACCCATAAGCTCTTTTTTTTTTTTTTGCACTCACTCCTTTTCATCTCATTCTCACACCTCACACTATTATTTCTATTGAGTTACTTTTAACAAAACAGCTAGAAACTTTTAATACCGACACATTGTCATAAATCTTAGGGCCATTACCATAAAAGTGATGGAAAGTCATAAAAATTTATGAGTTCACTATCAACACAAACTTTAAAAGTCGCGCCCTAAAACCAATACACGTTACGTAAAAATACCGTCGACTACATAACTGACTATATATGCATATAAGTTGAATTTTTCTGGCAATACATTTGGCCAATCAAGCTTATATTAGACATCTCGCGTTGCACAGAGCCATAGTTGTGATTTATGTTCTGGTACAATTTTGAATCGATCAATATCTCCCCCTCCGTTTACTTCCGCGGTTAACCCGTTTTTTTTTTTTTGAATATGTTACATCAGGCATCTAATAATCAAAAGAAATAAGCACGTCAAATTAAAAATATTAATATTACAATTAAAATCTACCCACTTACACCTACACAATTATGCTCAGTTAAGCCAAAGCATGTCTTAATATACTCCGGTAAAGGTCAGTACGTAGAATATATATTCACCATCAACATCAATGAACACCGCCTACTACCTAACAGTAAAACGTAATAAAAACTTCTATCACTTTCTTTTACGATACAATCCATATACCATAAAAAATGTATTCCCCTATGAGTACACTATACGTATATAGCCGTCATTTTAATTAATTCCAAACTTTAAAAACACTTTAATAAATAATTTTAACTTAATTTAATTAATAAACTCCAGAATTAATATCTACAGACTTACAGAATTTTTGTCAGTAGCTTAGAATACTAGCATACGGTAGCCATTTTGAAAACCTTCCTCCCGCACCTCAACCGCCTCACCTTCCCTGTTCGCAATGCACTGTTTTAAACCAAAAAACACTATAGTACCAGGATCTCCTCAGTTACACCGGACCACTAGACTAGATTTAGATATTAATCTCACAAACACGCCTAAAAATATCATAAAGCTATGAAATATAATACCTTAGAGAAGACAAAATTCAGTTATAGCCAGTTTGACCTAACCCTTATAGCGTGTTTACATACTCATTAATTAAAAATTTTAATACCAAAATATTACGCCCTACATTACGCTACATCATCAAATAATGAAAGACGAAATCTATTATCTTACCGTACTAATAGCACATTCTTTAATAACTTTAAATTAAGAATATATTTTCGATAATTACCCACGTAACAAAACAATAACAACGTATGCTTTCGGACAATGTTTTCTTAATTTCCTTTCCAAATCGAACAATAACAATCAATTAATTCAGCTTCTTATGGTCGGAGAAACACTAAACCATAGATAAACTAAAAGGAACCGAGGATTATACTCATGAGTGCAGTGACTGTGTTCGAGTCATAAATTACGGTTTATTCAGTGCGCGGATTAGATGGTAATAATTTATTTGAGAACGGCCACAAGCCACGGACTAGGAAAGGTATGAACGGATCCAAAGTGAGAGTACCGAGTATACCTTTACGAATGGGCACTTACTGAATGAATCCCGGGTGGTCTTATTTAAGTATTTCCTGTTACGTAAGCGTTCTGTGTGTTATAACATTCGGTTACCAGCTGACGTTCGTGATACCGTTCATGGAAACGTTCAAATTCATTCGCTGTAATAAATATCACCATTGATTATTCATTCCCCTTGCATACGTAGAAAAACCAGATTGGAAAATATAAATGGAAGGGCTGGCTGGACGATGTTTAAGTCAATAAATAAATGAGTCCGGAACTCTTTTTTATTTTTAGTATAATTAGGTTAAGTAACATTAATCCTGTGAAAGTCCATTGCCCCTTGTGTCGAGGATCAAATGTGACATCACGAACACATTACGGGAACAGACAATTAGGTGTCACTTAAACATGTTCAACAACCAGAAATCGAAGACTGGTGATATCAAACACCTTCACTACGCCTTCACCTATTGGATCAAATACTACTCAATAAATAAATAAAAAATATTACTGTGAATATGAGGTTCAAATAGTCAGGTCATTCGTAATAATATATCATTCAACTCACTCGCTAATAGTTAACTGCCATAATGAACTGCAAGAGGATGTAGGATTTGAGTCTATCAATAAAAGCAGGTAGGTCACATCCGCGAACAAATTGACTGACAGGCTTATTATAATATTACACACACGAAATATCGCGGGTTGGTATTCGACCTACGAATACAGTTAGTTCTTAGCACAAAATAGGAACTATCATTTTTCGTCTAGAGAAGCCTAGCTATGAGCAAAGTGAACCTCCAACAAAGGCGGCAAAAGCGAGGCGAAGATGCGTCAGGGATGTGTCCTTTAATGGTGTATGAGATAGAACCTGGACGGAAGTACGGCGAAGCCTCAGTAATAGGATTCTATTTACCACCTAGGTAACTATAAAAGACTTTAGAAGACAGATTTTAGAAACAAAATACTAAAGCGTTATAAACATAATGAAATTCTACAATTTGAATAATATATTATTCGTACGCAGCTTGTTGAGTTGCATCACATAAACTAGAAGACGACAATATATATCTTAGATTTTCACCTACTCCAAGTCGATACTCCCTATTGAAGCAGCTTCCGGCACGGATCGCCCACCTGTGGTCAGTTCACGTTACAACACAGATTACATACGTACAAGACACTACGTAAGCTACAAGAATAAAAGGCAAATATATATATTTACAATTAAAGAAGGAACCCAGAATGGTAATATTTAACCTAATAATGCATTGGAAATACATAATATGTTTTTTTTTCGTTTAATATTCAATGTATCTCAGTTAATAATTATTTTATGTATCTCAGTCAGTGTAAATAAATGCTTGCATGCATAATACTGTCTGTCGTTACACATATTATTATGCATATACACACGCTGACGTTTGGCAATTTCAGTACTTTCAATTTCTTTTTTTTAATTAATTTACGGTTAAATTTCGAACGCAAATAGGATCTCAGATTTTAAATATTATGTGCTATACGCAAAAAAGTTTCTTAAATATTAGTATTGATTGATTCAATAAGAAAGAAAGAATATTTTCTTAATTAGAAGAAGTTATTCTCAACAAGTTATTATCATATTTACAGGATGTTATTAAAAAAAAAGAAATAATATCGATCATTAAGTTAATTCCTAATAAACCACCAATTAACAGTTAACACATTAGTAATTATCTGTGATGTTTATAATCTCACCCAACCGCTAATTTTGTGGTTTTCACATGGCAACAAAAACTCGCAAATTATTCAGCCAAGTGGAAACGCCACAAAAAACTAACCAGCGAAAAATCTCGTCTACAAACCGGTGATAACATTTAAAACACTTACCATAACGTCAAGTAAACTGTTTTGTTGTACAGAATTACTTATAGTAAAAACATATAAACAAGCCGTGTCGAATTGCATTCACGTCGCTGTGGTCGAGTAGACTCGATAGAGTTAGGTGTCGTGAGAAAATTCGTGTCAGCAAATATTACGACACCGGTAGTCGCCGTCTCGGCGAGTTTATAAACGATGTAGTTTTCTAATACCCCTAGTTATACTAAATGTGTCCATGTTTTAGTTTGAAAACAGAGTAGTCCTAGTTTTAATATCTCGAGGTCACCAAAATACAAGTCATTATTTAGCTTTTATAAAACAATCTATGGAGAAAGAAGTTTATTCGTTTATGATCAATTTATACAAATGTAGTGCCTTGCCTGCCTGGGCAAATAAATATAACCTACATTTTAACATTTTTGGCACCCAGTAATTGGACAATTTCTTGGTTACGTGTCCTTTCCTATAACTGTTGTTGAGTGACCTACAACGCACAACTGTAATCACTTGAGACAAAACTGTGCGCCTGTATATGTATGTATATATTAGAGGGCCTTCTTCTAATGGTCGGCAACAAAGCGCGTACGCTTAGCAAAACTACTAAACTTTCTTTTGTAATATTTAAAAGTATGTTCAATGTTTTATCTTACGAAGTCTCGCCATTTCCTAAACGTATGGTCACATTAATAATACAAGTCGAACAAACAAAACAAAGGTTAAATTAATAGCACGATTACCGCGACCATTTATCTAGAATTCGTGGGAAACACAGAAACTATTTGGTCTCGTGCACTCGGGCACTGGGCCGAACTAAATACAACGGTTCTAACAATTTCATTTGAATAACGATTCCAATACCTACATATATCCTTTATATAGTCTCGCTAATACTTTGCTTCAAAGAACGAAGGTAAATGTTAGAGTACTATTGTTTTAATTTGATAGAAAGTTATTTCAAATTATAATTAATTAACCATGCATTCCGTAAGAAAACAATATTATTTATTTTTAAAAATATCACCTACGCTTTATATGGCACGCAGCTTGTTAGATAATTAATGAATTCCAAATAATTATACTAATTAAGACAGATTTAATTCCTTCACTAATACACCCTGACCACCAACCCGCACGGAAGCAGCATGCTGACGTACGGTTTAGGCCTCCTCAGTTATGAGGAGAGACTCGTGCTAATTATTGATAGGTTGAAGCAAAAACAGATTAAAGGTTAAGAAACCAATAGAGAGTTCACTGTTGAGTGAAGTGTTCGTAAACTACTGAGCCAATTGTACTCGGTATCGTATTTATAAAACAAAAACAAACCACGGTACAACTTCCAATGCGTACAACGCGCAACTTGCCAACACTAGCACTAAAAAAAAGCAAATAATGAAGGAACGCACTTGTAGAATCGATTGCATCGTTCCATAAATAAATCTAAATTGCGAACCGAATCCGATGTCTCGAATCGTGCTACAAACGCCAATCTTAATTCTACTTGATTGTACCATGGTGTTCGCACACCACGCTATATCTATATTGTAGAAAGTGGCCAATACTGGGTTAGAGGGACGCCTTAATTTTGGAGATTCCATTATTGGGTTAAGTGAAGTATTGTGATAATTCGTTCTGATAGGTTCTTTTTAACTGGCTTCACAAATCAAGAGGGTTCTAAGTTTACTATGCTTTTAATCGACTTCGAACAAAAAGGTCGACATGTATGTATTATGCTGTGATTGTAATAAAAATGTGCACCAACTCTGAATGTGAAATCAATACAACTTGTCGAATTCCGGCTGGGGGGTTGAGAACCAGTCCTTTTTACAGTACCGCTAAATCCGTTTACATGTAGCTCGTCTACTCGTTTGTCAGCTAAACCGAAAAAAATCTCGAAAATATTTGTGATCTAGTCATTAAAGCAATAATCAAAAAGGCTCACGTTTATATGAACTAGAAGCAGACAATTGTACGTCATTAGCTAACAGGCGATCTCGTAATGATATATTCAACAGACGATACAACTCTTTGGTTCAACGACAAGTTGCCCCGGGCGACCCACGGTACGAGCACCACCTTACTGCAAAGTTAGGCAACGTGCACATTTCTAACAAAAACGATATAAACTTGACTGGCCTGTTGGTCTAGTGGTAAGTGAAACTAACTGCTGGGCCGGAGGTCGTGGGTTCGATCCTCACCCCAGAACATTTTTTCTGTTATAAGCAGGAAGTTAAGTTAAGTTATAAGTTATTTGTCTGGATGAAATAAAAATATCTATATATGTGTATATATGTATTTAAAAATATATATGTATATTTATCAATTGTCTGATCACCGTAGCACCAGCTGATGCTAAGTTTGGGATCAGATGGCCGTGTGTGAGTAGTCCTAAGATATTTATATTCTATATAACTTGGTCAATAACGGTAGAAGGAAGGTTGGCAGGAGAAAGACGTAGTAACGGAACATCCGGAAATGGACCGGAATAGCCAGCGCCGATGAGCTATGTTAAATCAAACAACAATTGCCTGCCAAGACTGAACAAGCTTCTACTAAATCAGTACGTAAACCATCAAACACCACGCCACTTACCAACATTTGGAATCATAATCAAGCGCTATTCTTTGAAGTAAAAAAAACTTGAAATCAAACCCAGGTCCTCGATTCGCATGCAGGGTTACCACCAACTAAGTTACAGGGAAGTTCAAATAAATCAGGTCTTGGTCCAGTTTCAATTTTAAGTTTAAATCAAAAATAATTATTAAAAACCTAACTTTATTTCACATGTATAGTTCGTACCTATGAAAAAAATATTCAACAACGTCAAAAAGTAATAATGCAAATCAAAAATGCATGCACAAAAGCACATATAACGACAACAAATATCATATAAAAAGCTCAAAACAGTATCGCAAATCTGTGAACCGAAGCTCGCTCCACGCCATGAAATCGCATACGGACATGCAGATGTTATGGCATGCACGGTCGAGCACATTTAATTACAAAACAACGTGCGTGTGTGAGAGAGTATTATATGTTACCGGCAAAGCGTATAGTCTAAGTATTTTATAGATCGTCCAGACCTTCTATCCAATGCTAACCTTGCTTAGGCAGTGTTATTAACTTAACACTTATTAGTATTCAAATCTATAATTGGAATTAAAACAATCTCCGTGAAAAAAAATCGAAATGTATAAAAACTGGTCTGCTGTTTTTTTAATTTTTAGATAAACGCAATAAAAAAAATCATGATAATGCATTCCCTTGGATAAATTTGAAATTAATACATTATCTGAACATTTTAGCATTCTATAAAACTCCAAGGAATTATATAGAATACCAAACGACACAAATAGCCGGTAGCGTACTCAATTACACACCTGGCATATGAGAACAATTAGCGAGCAAGACGGCGGCGGTAGGTCAAACATAGTTCGCTAAATTTCACTTTCAGACCGGAAAATAGATTGAACCGGACCGGCGAATGATTTATTGGTTATATCAATCACTACAATGGATCCCTTGTGTGATTGATAAGTTCTCGAAAGCTCCATTTAGCCTCTGTGCCCGCTCTACTGAACTAGTTGATTGTTAATGCCACACATAATTATATTAAACAGATATGCTAAAAGCGCGCCAAATAATTTCCCCACAAACTTGCAAAATTATGGTACTTATCGTTTAGTCTACCGGCATTTCTCTAATGGCATTCGCCGAGTGAAGTCGTGTTTAACGTGTTACGTTATCACAGAGTAAAGACTATAAAACTAAATATTATTACACCAAAATTAGTTAAAAAATTAATTAAATTTCATAAATTATCGTATCATTTAATCAATATTAAAATATTAATAATTAGGACAAATCTTTCATTAATTATGTGTTATACGTCATACAGTAATCATCCGAAGTGTAATCTTATGAAAAAATTATGAAGTTTAACGTAATTTTTACAAAATGGCGTCCGAACACGGTTCAAAAACTGAGGGGACAAATGTACGGAGGTGACATATCTTCATACGTTTATAATATAATTGGCCACACCCATTCGACCCGTGTATTTTCGCGTTCACCGTTTGACTTATAGATATCGATGTCGAAAATGTTACAGTTATACTAACGTTACCGTTATAACAATTGCAACAAACGGTCCTATCTATAGTTATTGTGAAATAGAATGCCTTGGAATATAATATTTGATTGATGGTAGCTTTTATTAATTCGCGCAGCTTTAGCGTTTGAAGCCTTCGTATTTCTAACGTAAGGAAAATATTTTAATTATAATTTTAGTGTTCCTAAAAGTAGCCTATTTGTTGTTCCAGATTATAATCTATGTCTGTAACAAATTTCATCTTAATCCGTTTAACATATAAACGTGCACATTATGCTAGGGGACCATACAATCGGAATAATTCTTAACAGCAACTTTTTTGCAAATCTACCTACGACACTGCCGGCTTATTTCAATTCTCTGTCCTAACAGAGGGCCAAGTCGTAAAACAAAAAAGAAATCAGTAAACAATTTTAACTTAATGTAGATACAAGAACAGACATATAGTTCTATTTCATACTATCGTAATTCTGACACTGACTTAGACTAGTGACGTAAAAAATATCCTAAAACATTTGTCTAGTTTAGAGGCTGCTTTGACACAATAAAACTTACTAAATGCGCTTATTTGTTCGGATATATGTTTGTACGTACGGATGTAATGGATGTACGTTTGTTACTCCTTTACACATAAACTACTGCACCGATCTGAACGAAATATGGCACAGAGATAAATTATAGTCTTGAATAAAACATAAGCTACCTTATATCAATGTACTCGTATCTACCATAAGGGCGAAACCACGGACACGTACTACACACATACTAGCTTCACATAAGCATCCTCCTGCGTAAAGTGCCTACATAAACGCTCTGTGACCAGTTTCCAAACTATCTTAAGTTGCCGAACCCAGCTTAAGAATTCCAAAAACCCCTTGTACCAATATAATTCAATTAAAATTAAATTGGATCACCTTGGTTGCTGGTATCGTTACAAAGAAAATGAAAGTCGAAAGGTGGCCCTTTCGGATGGCACCGTGTTCAATAGGCGACGAAAGTAAACGCTGTCCATATATCAGATCAGACGGTAGTTTTGTGCAGAACACTATGGGAATGTTTTAACCTCTATAACCGACTTTCACAGGTCTCCCCGCAAACTAAATAGCCTGGTCCAAAGCGTATTGAAGGCGCTTTATAAGAAAGAAAAAAAATTGGAACTATTTCCACAAATGTACACGTTCCTCTTTCCCCCCAGCCCACTCCACCTCCCCTCAATCAACACCACATGTAATGAGTGAGAACAAAATGTTACTCTTTTATCTTCGAGAAGGAGGAACTTTCGTTTATTTCTTCAACATTAAGCCTTTTTCGAAAAAAGAAACCTACGAGTATAAACCTAAACCTCTGTACCAAACTTCATCAAAACCGATTCAGTACTTTACGCGTGAAAAGGTATCAAATCGAGTTTCTTCCCCATTTATAACATTACTGAGGATGAATGCTTACATTCTTTGTAGGTTCTCAATAGGCACAGACCTATAAGTAACATATAATATACATATGGATTTAACAAAAAAAATCATCACGAACATCCATGATCCGAGAAATGTTCTTCTGTTACACAAATAACAAAGCACTTACGGGTACTCACAATATATGAACACGCCGATATTTCGACCCAGTTTCAGTTCAGCCGGGGCCATGATTCACCATGATTACCTATGGAACTGGTTCAAAATATCGGCACGAAAAACATTTCGTGAGTACCCGCAACAATGTTACACACAGTTCACGATGAATCAAGTTTAAAATGATATATAACATAAATATTTACCATGGCTTCGGATCGCTACCAACACGTCGATCGGACCGTAATTAGCCTTTGACCTTATGTAATGACAAACTAATTCTAACAATAACAAGGTATATTGAAATATTTAAAACATAAGCTTTAATAATAGATCCCTAATAAAAAGATATACAATAATTTCATAACTGTATTGTTAACCGTTGAGGAGCTCCCTTGTCAGGACTCAGGTGGTGCTGTGATAAAAAATGCATTGTCATCGGAACTGAAGCAGTATGCGAAATTTCAGATCTGCAGTTTAAGAGGAAGTGGGTCTAATTTAGCTTGCAAGATTTAACCCGCAACAAACAAATATACAAACATACACTGCAAGTTAAAGCTTGTAAAAATACTTCACGATCTGAA